>JAZHYW010005275.1:0-11001 GCA_037355805.1 Ixodes ricinus | reverse complement strand
CATAACAGAATTGGGAGGGGTTGAGGGGAGAAACGAAGGGGAAAGTGAGGGGAGGGGAGAGGAAGGGCAGTGAGGGAGGGAGGCAGATGATGAGAACAACCTGCGAGGGTATCGGCTAAGGAGAGAAAAGGAAAGGGGAAGGGTGGAGAGGGATGAGGAGCGGGAACCGACATGTCACGTGAGGTATATTTTGCGTCTAAATTTAGCGGTCAAACTAAATTGTTGTATAGGTCATGCGAAATCACGCCACGTGAGGTCGATTTCCTTGCTAAATTTAGCAGCGAAATTGAGTTTGAGTATTGGCAACGTGACGCTAGTTTCCCTTAAATTTAGCGCGGAAGCATTATTGGGGTTAGACTCAAAATCTGAATTTTCAATCAAAACTTAGCGGGGAAACCGAGTTGACATAATGGCCCTGTTGCGTGAATCCTTACACTTTGAGTACGGGTCAAGACACGTAAGATTCCTGCTAAATTTAGCGAAAAATACACGGACGGACGGAAGGATGGATACAAGTTTGTGATTGAGGGTTCCGATAAAGGCATGTCACGCTTCAAAGAAATTGGCAGAGAGCTTTTACCTTCCACAGTCCTATAACACATGAAATTCAACATATAAGAAGTGAACCGTTTTAATTTGTTTAGAATACTATATATAAAAGTATAAGGCCAGGTGGCGTCGGGTCACGTGACGTCCATTTTCGCGCTAAATTTAGCGGGTAAAGAAAATCGGTGTATAGGTCGCATGACGACCGGACTCGTGACATCAATTGCTTCTCCGTTTTTGACGGGGAAACTCAATTGGTCTGTAGGGGCGTTCGTTGTTTAGGACAGAAGAAATTGTGCGACCGACTCCGAGCTTAGGGGAAAACTTTCTGGTATCGGTCGCTCCAGCTGTTCAACCTGGGAGCCAGGTACAGTCTTGGATGAATCCGGCTGCCCTACAGGCACCTCTAGGCCAGGATGTACCTTTACCCAAATAGGAACAAAAAATTAATAATAATATTAGCCGTGGAATAAAATTTAAAAAAATATATAAAGTGATTCTGACTGGTAAAATGCGAAGGGAAGTGGAGCGCCACTTCCCAAACACTTACGGTCAAGCTTAGCCGAATTAAAATGTAAAAAGCAAAATCTTCCCGACATTGCCAAAACGGTGGGCTGATAGGGAAATGTATTCCTTGCCACTCATTTGGGGCGAAGTCATAACCCAACAAAAAGATAAAAAGCAAAAAATCCTGCAAACAATAAAGTTCATCATAAAAAAATTACTCTAACACCAAGCGACAGGCCATCTATGCCCTGCCCGCCATTACTGAGCAGAAAAAAACTCTCCTCTCAGCGAGCTTTTTTTTACAATTTTCCGCATCCAGATCAAAGGAGATACTAGAGGAAGCGACAATGAGCCGCAGCCCAGAATGAGGGAATTTAAACAGTAGAAAAATAGAAAAATACACATTAAAGTAAAGGAAGATAAAAATAGTGACAGCACTACTATTAAAACGATTAAAAAATAGCACGTCGCAAAAAAACACTAAAATGCAGGGATCATGGTAAGCAGAAATTAAACATTAGATTAGAACAAACAGACAGAACAGGGTCCTGTCCGGGTTCCTCAGTCTCTTCAATTTTCCATCCAACCTAACTATAATCTTTCAGTTATCCCAATATCCATTTACATTGCAACATTACGAAATCCGACATACTATTCGGCAACATATGAGAATGGAGGGAACTAAAATACGCAGGCAATTATTTCCAGACATCAACTCAAATGTCCCAACCGGAACCAACCCAACCTAAAAATACCTGATACAAGGGAAGAGGAGAGGACGGAGGACAGCGGAGGTGGTGACGAGAGATGGGAATGGAAAATCGAAGACCGAAGAAGTGGGAAGAATCCAGAAAGACAGAGGGGAAGGGGGAAAACGCCGTTGATTGACAGGGACCATTTTTTGACTGCGATAGTCGTAGAGCTTTTTTAATAAATTTTGCTTTTCTAAACAGAATTCATATTTTGCCTTAGGCGCTTTTCATTTATTTTTCATTGGTTCAAGTCTGCAATGCTAACGCTAGAGCAGACAGAGGCACCTTATATTTCAATTTTATTCGCCTCGCCTGAACAATGTCTTCAACAATGAACGCGCTTACAAAATGGTGTACTCAGACGTGATAGCAGCGACCGGCACGAAGCCAGAATGAACCAACGAAACGTTCCCAGTGAATCTTCCGGGCTCCCCTCTGCCTCCCTCCCAGCTATCGGCGCCTACGCTGTTCGTCCTCCACTTACCTGGGCAAAGCACTCGCAAGTAAGGTTCCTGCAATCGCTACTAGGTGCACTGGCGTTTTCCATTGTGGTTTCTTGTTTACGTTCCTATACCTACTTATACCTTACATATACAAAGTAGCTCAACTTAAGACTGACTACTCCGCTTACCCGTGAGTTTTAGCAGACTAGTAAATTTACGTCACCTAGACACCAGTTCAGCTTGACCGCCAATTTTGGAGGTACAATTCAATGTCACGTGACTTCTAGGTCAATATAATATTTCGGCTACGCATGTCAAAAACATTGACATATTGTGACTTATACACCAATTCGGGTTCCCTGCGAATTTTTTCGGGAAAATAAATAAACGGAAGGGATCGTCTTGATTCCCTTAAAAAAATGTTAATGGCGTCTAAACAAATTTAAATAATTGCGCCTTAAAGAAAAGTCAAGCAGCCCGGAAGCTGACAAAAAGACACTTCAGTCGTCTTCAATTTGGACTCCCGAATAAAGAAGATAAAAATGATATTACAGCAAAAAGCGCCAAGTAGCCACAACAGCACTTTAAAAAGAGCACTTAGCCTCCACTTCCTGGCGCGTTTGGTGGTGGGAGTGAACAGTGACGTATTATACAAAGATCTGAACATTTCCGCGACTTTCTAATTGGGCACTGACACCCCCCCCCCCCCCCCAAAAAAAAATTTTTTTTTCCATGCGATTTATTATGGTGTCCGAAGATCACCCAATTTATATTTTGCTACAGCGCCCCGTATATTTTAACAAACTGAAAACAAAAACTAAAAAACACAACTAACCGAAACCCCAACCCGAAGTGGAGTGGGGAGGAAGAAGAATTGTAGAGAAGGAAAGAGTTGCCTGGAAATCACCCGACATGCGGTTTCTTTTATTTTCTTTATCCTTCTCTTATTTGGGCTGTGCGGAGCAGATGAAAAACGCGCACGTGGCACGTTTTACGAAAAACAGAAAAGTCAAGTACTTGAGGGTTGGCGTTTGCGTGTTTTTCAAGCTCTTACCAATTCGTATTCGTAAGACGAGCGATGTCTTAAGCCAGGAGAAGGGCGACGACTTGGACGCGTCTTTGTGCGAATCCGCTTGGTGATCGAGCGTGTCGTGCGGAGTAAATTTTTAATGTTTGATCAATAAAAGATTATATTTCAAAGCTAGACATATTCACCGGTACCGCGAACGACAGTCCTGAACTAGAGGTAAACGCCCGTCGTCCGCCGCCATCGCTTCGTCCGCTTCGTTCAGCCGTCCAGCCCAAGACTCCCGCGACACGACGTCATGTTGAAAATTACGCAAAGTTCTCAGTGCAAAGGTTTCTCTCGCAATCAACGTATTCGCAGCTTTTTAAAAGTAACAAAAATGGCTATCATACTTTTTGTCTATTTTCAGTGTTCAGTCTGTGCCTTCGATGACCCACAACTCTGAATAAATTCGGTGGCGGTCTCTCAACGAAAGAGAAAAACACGTGACCACGGAGAAGAAAGTGACAGCGACTCAAACCGGCCAGTTCTCGATCGGAGGTTTTCGGACGGAAAGGAAACGAATTGCGGAGCCCCAAATTGTGTCCCATGTGTCATATTTATTTATTTATTTTATTTATTTGAAATACTATCGGTCCGACACAGGACCAAGATAGGAGTGAATTTGCACAACACAAAAAAACACAAAAAATACACGCGTTCAAAATGCACAGATAAATAACACGTATTCAACACAACGATGAAACGACAACTCTAGGTACTGCTGTCAGAAACCTCTGAAACAAGGGAACTAAACTCTTCTCGAGTTTCAGCGGTCACGACATGTGCCGGTACCTTGTTCCATTCTCGCGCTGTTTGCAAAAAGAACGAATACCTAAAGCAGTCCTTGGAAAACTGCCGCTCTTCCACATACCGAGCATGCATGTTGCGGGTTATACGCGACATGCTTTCATTAATATACTGTTGCTTATTTACTAGAACCAGGTTATTCATTCTGTTATAAAAAAGCTTAAGCCGCTTCTGTTTCCTCCGCACTTGAGGGAGGTGTAGATTTACCCTTTTATAAAGAGATGACACAGAGTCCAGCCGTCTATAGCTAGAAAAAACAAAACGTAACACACGCCGTTGAACTTGCTCCAGATTTGATACGAGATATTTAACATGTGGGTGCCAGCCTTCAGATGCGTATTCTAATAAAGGCCTTATTAGTATCTTGTATGCTGTGAGTTTTGTTTCCGTTGAAGCGAGTTTAAAGAGCGCCTGATATATCCTAGTCTTTTATTAGCGTTTCCGATTATATTGCTAACGTGCGGCGTCCAACTTAGGTTTGAGGCTACTGCAAGACTGAAGGCTATGTTATACTCCGACGTAACGCGTGCGCGCGTGCAGAGCTGCGTCACAGCGACGTCACGTCGGCGAAAACCCGACGCTCTATACCCCCGGCGTCAGCCGGCGTCAACCGACGCGACCGGCGGCGTTCGACGCAGCCTGACGCCGCGACGCCAAAATGGGGCATGCCGTAATCCGCGCCGGCCGCGCCAGCGCCGCCGGACCAGGATGCATCACGCTGGCTCCCGGCAACCCTCGCGCGGGAAGCGCGCATACGAGCGACTGACGGGACACCACTCATGGCGCGTCATGTTTGAAGAATCGGACTCGGTGTGGAAAATGATCGAGAATTCGTCCTAACCCGTGTATCTACGACACAAGGAAACTTGAGTACCGTAAACCGTGTGCTCGGCAATGATGTACCGTACGTACATTGACCACCTACGCTTGCGACGCAAGGTGGTGCCCCAACAATTGCAAGCGCGAGTTCTCGTCGAGCAAAAAAGGTACGTGCCGTCGCTCGACGGCGCTCAGGAAGCGCGGGAATTTTCGTCTGCTATTCGAAACGAAAAGGAGCCCGAAGTGGCGCACTCTCGCAGGAAACGTGCACTCGTAGTCAGATTCTGCGCATGCGCCGCGCCGGCCGCCCACCGACGCGCGCCGTGGAGCCACCAAAGCCGCCGGGGTATAGACCAGTGTCAATCCCTCCTCCCCCAGCAATAAAAATGGGAAATAATAATCACAAACGCAGGCTCTCTCGTGAAGAAAGGGGCTGCGCATAAAAATATTTTTGCTTCTTGCAGGATTCGTTGCATCGGGAGTTTTTCTTGGAGCTTCGTGATTATGCATTTCAGACGTTCTTCCATTACCATATCTGCAAATGTTTCTGAAAAAACGAGTCTCATAAAAAGCGCAACCCCTACTGTGTCATGGCGTCGGCAAAAACAACATGGCGGCGCCCATGAACAGAAACCAGACACCTGTCTATAATGAGGAGCGAAGTACGACGCGCACGGCGTGACTGACGTGACGTAGCCGACCTCGACCAGCGTTCGCTGGCGCGCGCGTTACGTCGGAGTATAACAGAGCCTTAAGGTGTCTAAACTCTGACATCCTCGACTTACTGCTTTTCCGTGCAGCATATACACAATATGCTAACGGCTGTCGTTTATGAGTTATCGCCATACATACGGTCTTGTCTCCGTTTATCGACATTTGCCACTTAACAGACCATTCATTGATCTGATGACAAATATTCGTTTAGCATAATTTGGATCATCAACGGACTTCACTTCGCTATAAATAACACAATCGTCAGCAAATAATCTGGCTTTTACGGGTGAATCTTCGATACGGTCATTAACAAAAAACAAAAGCAGGGGGACCCAGGACTGAACCTTGTGGAACACCCGAGTTCACATCACATTCGTTCGAGCTAACCTCTTCAATAGTTATAAACTGTCGACGATTATTTAGAAAGGCCTTCAATCCACCGATCAATCTTATTTTCTCCCAAGATGAAACCAATTTAATTAAGAGTTTTGCACGATTAACTTGATCGAATGCCTTCTTATTGTCTTAAAAATATGATGTCCGGCGCACCTTACGATCTGATACTCTCAAAAAAATGATGAATGGTTTCTACTGATTGGGACTATTGACAGCCTCTTACGGAAGCCGTGCTGGTACTGGCTGAGAAGGTTATTCGATAAAAGAAATTGCCGTATATGTTTAGAAACAATATGCTCAAGAAATTTGCGTGATGTCGACGTTAGCGCGATGGGCCTATAATTGCATACTGATTTAGCATCTCCACTTTTCAGTATTGGAATTATCATTGCTAAGCTTCCAGTCAGAGGGTACAGTGCTAGACAAAATCGACTTTTTTAAAAACTAAGTGTAGATACATTGCCGTCCATTCTGCATATCGCTTTAGAAAAGAATTTAAATTTCGTCCGGCCCCATGGATTTGGAAGTTTTTAAGTCACAACAACAAAGCCAAAATACTCTGAACTGACAGTTGCAGGTCAACATCAGCCCGTGGAATTTGAGCAGGTGATCTAAACTCTACAGACTAAGCTTATCGTCTTTTGTGAAGGCGCTTGCAAAGAACTCGTTGAATTGAACTGCAATTTCTCGCTTGTCATTTATAATTCTTTGCTCCGCTTTGAACTCAGAAAAGGAACTTCTAGCTGGTGCGAAGTGCCTCGAAAACTTTCGCGGTGACTCACGGATAAAATTTTGCATTGTCACGTTATAAAAATTGCATTGAGATTTTTTAGCACAGATTTCAGCTTTATGCTTAAAGCCGATATATCATCCGAAAATGCCGAACTAGGTGTACGACGATCACCGTAATCTGCGCCGCCCTATTATTCTTTTTAAGTGAATAGCTTTTCTCGTCACCCAAGGATTATACATTCGTTTACGTTTTCTTTTCAAGGGTACATACATATTTATAGATTTATGAACGAGTGTTTTAAATTTGAACCAGAGGTCATTACTAACTCATCACGACTAAGTTCCTCAAACGGTCTATAGTGGTAATCTAGTTCGTCTAGAATAGCCGTGTCATCAGCCATGCCGAAGTCTCTGTAGGACGAAACGGATCTGGGCGTTTTCTAAACGGCGTCCAGGTCATTGTCACGCTAACTCTCAGGTGATCTGAAAAACCGGGGAAGAGTTCAACTTCATACGGTCAAGATGCAACCCCTTCGCTTAAAAAATATGAGATCGAGAACTGATTTACTATTGCCTCGAATGCGTGTATACTCTCGAACAACCTGTGTTTAGCCCATGGGAAAAACATAAATCTAGGATCCCAGTCGCGGTTTCACGTTCCCGCGTTTCAGGCAACATTACATCACACATTACACTCGGCTATGTTGAAATCTCCCGCAATTACAACATTTTTGTGCTGTACGCAAGTGGCGCAGGAAGTCGTCTAATTTATTAACAGCATACCCACCTACTCCTGAAGAACGGTAAACAGCACCAATAATAAATTCTTGGGAACCTAGATACGTCTTACACCACGCTGTTTCTATATCAGGCGGACTCCTTAGCCCTGAATACTTTATTTTATCAATGTAGATGGCCACACTCCTCCTGGACTGCTACGGTCATTTCTTATCATGTTATATCTAGGCGGATAAATTTCGGAGTTGAGGATAGCGGGATGCAGCTACGTTTCGGTCATCACTACGACATCGGGTTGTTGCTCAATCAGAATGTGTTCGAAATCAGTGCTCTTGTTAACAATACTGCGGGCATTAGCATTCAACAACCGAAACTTATCAATGCGCTCCATATACAAATAAAAACCTTGGCGAGCGTGAATACCAGTTAGTGCATCTTTAAGCCTTACATCTGCAGTCAAAAACGTTGCACGCGTTCTCTGACACGCTGGCCCGTGCAAGGCAGTTGAAACCTCTGGGGTGCGATGCGATGTGAAGGCGTTACCGAAAAAAAGTAACGAAATATGTTACTTGTTCCTTGCAAATAAAAGAGCGCGTCACCGTTAACCTTAATAAGTAACGCACATTACGCTTGCTTTAGCTTTTTTAAATGATAGAAATAGCACGTTTTATTGTTTGACGTTACAGGTATGCATAGCACCATACTTGAAACATTACGTTCATTCAGAAACCAAGCATTTTTAACTGATCTGTTTTTACGGTCCCCTAAATACTCACAAAACAAAACGCAAAAAACCTATTTTTTATAGTTTGGCGCCTAGAAAACACGAAAGACCTTTAATTAAATATTGTAAGTGTTTGGAAGTATATGTAAAGAGTAACGTAATTGCGTCACATGTTACTCAGAATAAGTAACGTGAGTACATTACCCGTTACAGTTTTGAAAAGGCCAGAGTAAGTTACACAATTACCGAAGAAGTAACGCGTTACCGATAACGCCATTGCTCGTTACGTGTTACTGCCAACACTGGTATGATGCCCCACAGCGTATTGATTTCGGTTTTTCTGGCGTCTATATATACGTTGGATGAATGCTTCGAATATTCAAATTAACAGTACAAAAATACAATGAAATTCACGTCTAAAGTAGTAGTAGTAAAAACTTTATGTTGTCCAGAGATGGGGTTTAGGGAGGAGGGAGTGGGAGGGCCCGTCCTCTTCTTCCTCAGGCAGCGGCCAGGCCTTGAGCTGGCGGCGTCTTCAGCCGGCTGGACGACCCGAAGTTGGAGATCCGGGTCTGAATAAGCGGTACAGTCTCCACTGCTCCTAAGGTGGTAATGGGAAGGGAGCCAATGACTGGGTCGTTTTGGGTACTTATCAGAACCCACATGATGTGGTGAATCGGCCCTACCTGCGCATAATTTACAATCTGCTGTATGGCCTGGATACAGATGACTCACCATGTCACTGGGTTTGGGAATGTGAGTTTGTAAAGGCGCCAAGTAACTTGATTGTTTTATCTAAGTTTTTTGTGAGCGGCGGGGTAATGCTCTCTGCCCTGTCTGTAGTATTGTAGGACTTCCTTGTAGGACACCATCCGGTTCCTGCCTGAACGACGAAGGATTCGAGCTGCTCATCGTGAGAGGTTGTCGATGCTGACCGCGGATGGCCAATTCTCGGGCCGCACTGTAGGCCTTCGTTTCAGGGAGCCGGAGTGCGCCGGTGCCCAAACGAGTTGTGTCCATCTGCACCGGGTTCGGGTACCTGGACTAGAATTTTGAAGACTCGGGCGAAATGCGCCCCTTTCATGAGATTTCGTATGGCTGACTTTAAGTCGCTTATGAATTTGGTTGAGGATGAAGCGTAAGCCAGCTGCGATTGCGACTTCCTCCGCGGACCTCCGGCAAGAGGTTGTAATGACTGAGGCTTGCTGCGATGGTTTGATTTTGTTGGTCAAGTACAGCCACTACCATGGCGTCTCGATCACGATACTCGGCCGCGTCTACATAGGCCACGTCTTTAGAATTCTGCCAAAGCGCTTTTCAGCAGCGTTCTGGCTCTTTCCTTTCTGCGCTCTTGGTTGTACAGAGGGTGGGTGTTTTAGGTAACGGTGGGACGTGTATGTGTTTTCTGGAGCTCTATGGGAATGTCCAACTTTTGGTCCAAATTGGAGTGTTATATGTAATCCCGAGTGATTGGAGAATATGCTGCCCCGTCGGGGACTGTGAGAGTCTCTCCAGTTGGGCGATTCTTTGAGCTTCTGAGCTCGTCAGAGTATATTCCTAAGGCCTCAAACTTTTCGTTCAGAGGTGGTGATTGGGAGGTGTAGAGCCTGCTTATAGGCTCTTGATCCTGGAGTTAATTTTGGAGCATTCATCATTCTTTAGTTGCAGTGGGGTAGCGTAGACTATTCTGCTTATAACGAAAGCCTGTACCAGTCTGAGTAGATTAGTTTCTTTCATGCCGTGGTGTCTGTTAGTACGCAGAAGCTGGAGTCACTTGTCGTTTGATACGTGGAACGAGTGCCTTTATCACTTCATTGTTGTGTCCGTTGTCTCTGCTTCTAAGAGTCAGGATCTGATGCTCGATACTATTAGATGCTCTGTCGTTAGATCTCCAGCGTAATTTGGGGGGGGTATGGAGAGTTTTCTACCCTCTGCACGTAGGTCTATACAGTAATAACTCTGACTTTTTGCGGGAACGGAGAGTCCTTTAGGTGTTACGTATTCGTTATTATCGATCGCAGTTTGTAAAGTTTCCTGTATTTCACGTATAACCCCTCCGGTTACCCAGAGTGTGACGTCGTCTGCATATAAGCTATGCTGTAGTTTAGGATTTTTAGCTTCAGCAGCGGTCCTAACGCAAGCCACATTAAAAGTGGGAGACAGGACGGAGCCCTGCGGTGTCACTCTATTCCCGAGCGAAATGCTCTCCGGGTTACCCCACCGACGGTGATAATGGCTGTCCTGTCTGTAAAAAGTCTTTTATATAATTGTAAGCTCTAAAGCCAATTCTTAGTTTGTTTAGCTGGGTTAGGATGGTTTCGTGGTGAACATTATCAAAGGCTTTAGTTAGATCAAGGCCAAGAATGGCTCGGGTATCGAGTTCTGAGCTGTGATCACCGTCTATTATCTGGTGCTTAATTTGAAGCATAATGTCCTGCGTGGACAACCCAGGCCCTGAATCCTATCATCGTGTGGTACAGGTGCATTGCACCTGTACCCTCTTATTTGACTTTTGACGGTTGGCGAGCCTACCGGATTCACATCTAAGAGTTTTTTTTTTCATCACCCTTTTTAGCTTTTTATTAATTACTGAATTGCAGGCTTATAGCGTTTTGAGGACAAATGTTTCAGAAAGTATATGAAAATACACTGCATTATAATCTCATATTTCTATCCTTGTGGCACTAAAATCTACGTATACTGACCTCTGTTAAGTCCTGGTACTGCTCAAGGTCAGGATTGAGCTCTGGCCAT
>JAZHYW010005274.1:0-11737 GCA_037355805.1 Ixodes ricinus | reverse complement strand
TCGGGCACACGAATAGCAAGGAGGCCGGACCGGCTCGCTTCCGCCTGGCCGTCCCTCATCCGTTGTACGCACCTTGGCTTTATTCAACGGGATGAATTCGAACACGACCTCCCCTGGCGCATGCAGCGCATTTCTTCTGGACCGGCTGTGGCCATTTCAGCGAGCCCGTATGGGCATCTGCTATTCATTGAAGGCGACCGAGATTGCGGCAAGCCACAAAGACAACTTCCAGGAAGCAGCTGAGATTATACTCGCGGACAATTTTCTGTAGCTTACTAGCTTTGCAATCAAAGTTATGGGCGCACGTGCTCGTTTGTTCATCTGGAGCAATGGCTTCAGCATCAGTTTGTTCAACGCTCTTCCAAAAGACAGACTACGCGTATCTGCTGCCAGTTCCGAAGAGCAAATAAAGAAATGGTCGCGGCATATTTAGGCGCGTCTGTGTGAAAGTGAAGTGTGGTTACAATCGGGCGGATCCAGAAAGGGGGGGGGGGGAGGCGACAGGGGCGCCCCCCCCCAACAAAGTCGACCCCCCCCTTCCCCTTCTCGGAGGGTGCGATTCGACATGGGTGGACCCCCCCATGCACAAGGAAGAATGGGAGAATAGTATCCTTACAAATTTTCCGCCCCCCCCCCCCTTAAAACTCCGCTTCATTTTTGATATTTAGAAAACTATGCAGCCCTCTTCAGTATCATATAGGAAGACCCCATGTCAAATATTACGATCTAATTCCGTCTATATATTTAATAAACTGGCCAGCAAACTTTCAAATGAGCCAAGTCGCCGAAATCTGCCAACTCTAGCGTGCGACGTGAGGCGCAATCGTCAGCGCAGTCAATGCGACGGAGTTGGAGCGGCCAACGTTGAACCACTACGCCAGAGGCATGACTACGTCATTCTCACGTTTTGTTTGTTTTTACTTCTCAGAGCGAAATTGAACGATGACGTCATGAGTTTCTCCTCCCGGTGTTGGCTTCACGGCGTCCACGTGATCACCGTAAAGGTCTGTCCAAGCAGGCTGCTACAAACCACGCTACTCCTGCAAAATGTCAAAATCTGAACCGTCCGGCAGTCGTCGGTCGAATGTCTGTTTGGACACCGGCCGAGCCAAATTCGCACTTCCTCCGCGCCTCCTCCACTTGTCGTCGACGTCGGTGCCTCGTCAGACTGACGTCACACCTGCCCGCGTGTCCTGTAGCTCGCCCCCACGAACGTCACAAGACCACGTGGTTCGACGTGACGTGGCCATGACTTTGAGGACACGAGACCAATGTTGCCTGACGCAACCGAAGTTTCGGTTTCGGTATCGGCTGATGTTTAAATTAAGATTACACAAATAATATTCAACATTTACGCGAATCCGAAGACGTAGAGCTGTTGAGTAGTACTTTGTGAAATGGAACCACATGTAAGCCTAAATTTTCGGGTTGAGGCGGAGTTGCCCTTTAAAAATACGGAGTTCGGACACGCCCCTGGTTAGAAATTAATGGAGTTTTGGCGAGACGGGTCGCGATGCTGTGAATAACGCTGTACACAGGTGTGGTAAACTGTATATTTGAATATTTGTTTTGGCAAAGCAATAAATAAAACCCCTAAAACCGCCGATGGCGTTACTGTGCACTTCTCATTCTTCCCATAGGGCGTTGCCAGGTTTTCTGTCACGCCAACGCCTCTGGCATGCGCTGAAAATCATGCTTCAAAAATGCAGCATGATCTTCTGGTCGCGATGCCTCACCTGCGGTTATGCTGAGCTAAAAGTGTTTATTTGTAACCGTGGCGCAGGTTGATGTAAAAGGGTATTTACTTGGGCTAGTTGGTGGTACATTTCAGGATTAAAAAAGGTTGATCACGTGTTGCAACGTGCGCTAAAACCGCGACGCTGTGTAGCGAGCTGCGAACCTCTGACCCAGAGATATCAATACTGCGAAACACTGCTCTACCGAAGTTTGACGTTCACCCCGCGTGGCTCACGTTTTAGAGCACTGGTGATGAGGCAGTGCAAACACCACGGTATTTTCACCACCCACAGAAATACTAAAAATGAAAGACGTTTACAAATCTCTAGTGTGAAACTAGAGCGCAGCTCTCGAGGAGGAGTGGGGGGAGGGTATGTGTACTGCAAGGTCTTATGCAGGCCAGTTGGTACATACTTGAATAGGGTCAGCTGAACAATTACAAATTAGAAAAACCGTGAGAGGGTATTCCGCGACTCCAGCGAAATCCACGCCGCCTCAGCGGCGACGCCGAGAAGCTCAGAGAGGAGGTCGACTTCGACTCTCTGTCGTCTGCTATCACTAGCTTGGTTCTCGTATAGGCAGCATAGAAAAACAAACATCGTTCCCAGTAATTAATTTTATGCTTTCCGCCGTGTCATTCCTACGCACTGACTAGAAGGAGGTTTCTACCTTCGAAAAATCGCTTTGGTTTTATATGTAACACTGATTTTACGCTGCAGTGCAAGACATTTATGGCAGGTCCGCGTGTTGAACGACGAAAACGACCTCCTCTCGTCCGCCATTTTGCCTGACCAGCGCGCCCCCTATAGTTCGCTGGAGTCGCGAATACCCCTCGAGCGAGGTGTATGCCCCTCCCTCTTCCTGCGGTCTTCTCCTCCACTCCTCGTCTTCCCCCTCCTCCTCCTTCCGTCCTCCTCTCCCTGCCGCTGAATTTGTTCAAGGGGTGAGGTGACGTGACACGAAGTCGAGGCGTCGTTTTCCCCGCTAAATTTAGCGAGAACTGAGTTAGTATTGAGGTCACGTGACGTCCACTTCCCCGCTAAATTTAGCAGGAAAACTTAACCCGCTAAAGTTAGCGGAAAAATTTTCAAGCTAAAGTTAGCGGGGAAAATTAATTTCCCCGCTAACTTTAGAAACGTCCCATAATGCAACGCGCGGTTATGCCGACGCCGCTCTAACCCGGAAACGGGCACCTAAGAGCTGCGCTCTAAAAAGTACACCAGGTGCAATTTACTTAAAGTGAAGTACTATATAAATACAATGTTTTTCAAAGTAAAGTATACGCATATTTTTTAACACAATCTTTCATGATGCCCTTTCATTCGCCTATACAGTTTTTAACTGGTATGCATTGTTTGTTTGCGTTTTTGGTGAGGTAGAACATATTTGGAAGTCGGAAGTCGAACTTTCATCGGAAAGTACCAGCAAAAAATACTTTGAGTAAAGTACAAGTACATACCCAGAGAATGTACTTCAAGTAAAGTATAAGTTTCCTAACCCCTCCCAACACTGGTTAGTCAGGGGAGGACTTGTGGAATTTCACTCCCCCACCCCCCTCCCCTCCCTTCGCACCCAAAGTCATGGACATCACACCCACCACAGCTCAGTTGCTCCCAGTAATGCAGCAGGGTTGAAAGCTGGGCTAGTTAGGTAGTGATTCATGACGAGAAAAAACTTTCAGCCTTTCCACTCTGGTGAAGAGCGAAGAGCAGCGGGCTGTACGTAGCTTCTATTCTCGGCGGTGCATGGCTTTCCAGGCGAGCGATCTGTCCTTTCGCAAGGGAATCTGAAGCGCTCGACGCAGTGGAACTTTAGGCGACAGCGGCCTCGCGGCGGTTGCGGAAGCGTTCGCGCTGCAGCTGCGCACATCGCCGCTCGTTCCGTTCCCGCTCTTCTTCCTTTTGGCCAGCCGGAGAGGAGAAAAGCGAAAGAAAGGGAGGAGAACGCCGAAGGAGCGAGAGAGAAAGAAGGTGAGCAAAAAGGAGACGACCGCCATTTTGACGCAACGCTGTCGGCGCCGAGCAGTGTTGAGGCTACGCGTCGTCTGCTGCGGGCTCATTTCTTTTTCGCCTTCATCAAATTTTGCGTTCAAACGTGGAGAAACTTAATTCGTTAGCTTTTAAGCCACAGAGGAATAACACTACTATACCATTTTCTTGTCAGAGTCTGCCAAATAAAAGGAAAGAACCGAAATTTGGATGTCGATCTTATGCATTCCGCCGGGCGAATGAATGAAAATGGCGGCCCTTCCCGCTCGGCTAGGAGCAGCCAACGAGAGCAGCCGAGTTCACGCGCATGCGCTCACGCCTCTCGCTCTTCGCCGTGGGCTGATAAATATTAATTGGGGGGGGGGGGGGGGGTTGTGTGGATATTGATACAACGAGTCGTTGGTCAGCCATTTTAAAGTTGCGACGAGTCACTCGCTGTAGATGAGGGATGTGGGGCTGATTGGCTCACTCGGGAGGGGCTTTACGGCGGCGAGATCATAGGCTGGCCAAACCACGACAAACTAGAGTTGGTCGTGGGCCAAACTCTCCGAAGGAATGTTGCCGCCATCTATGAGCGACGGCAGCAGCCAGTTGTCTGGTTGCCGAGGCTGGAAAGGTTGCCGCTATCTATGAGCGACGGCGGCAAGCAGACAACCGGCAAACATAACACTCTGGACAGCTACCGCCATCTATGAGCGACGGCGGCAACCAGAGTGTTGTGTCGACCACGGGTGGACATTTGTTTGGTACCGGACACGATCCTGGGGAAACTAGCCCTTCACAGCTCCGCTGCAATAAAAAGCGCACAAAAAACCAGGACAAAAAAGTGGACACGTCACGACAGACAAGCGCTTGTCTGTCGTACGTGTGCTCTCTTCTGTCTTGGTTTTTTGTGTGTTTGTTTTATTAAGGCGAAAGCCTTACTTGCCCCATTACGCGAAAAGGCGTCGGCGTTGTGCCCGGAAAATGGTCATAAAAATACGTCATCAAGCACGCGCCGCTCAAGGTCAAAGCAGACGCGCCTCAGAAATAAAACACGAAGAAAAGCACAACAATGCAGATGCTTCGTCACGGAAGCTGCTGTGACGCTGGCAGGGTTCGCCGCGCCTGCGCAGTGGGGAAGCGTGATCATGATGTGAAGACGTAACGCGCCGCATTGCCTGCATTACTTCGGAAACTTTAGAAAAGCACAAGGGTTTCGGTGCACTCGCTCGCCTTCTTTTTTCTTTCGAGAACTTTTCATTGCTAGACTTTACGAATAGTCGCAGGAAGCGGTAAACAAAAATCGCGGAAGTAAGAATTTTGCGCCTTTTCTGGCAAAAAAAAAAAAGAAAGCTCAGAACGAGCTGCCGCCCGCTAGTGGCGCAAGCTGCCCACCAATTCAGGGACTCAGCTGGACTTATTTATCCATTCAGTTATCAGTTAAGGCACTCTCCATTTGACTGTATATCCATTCATTAATTATCGCCAAGATCGCCAACGTCGCCGACCCTTTTCCCTCGATACGGCCTGGCAGGCATAAAATCGTACAGCATGTGTAGCTGTGTCTCGGTTCTGACTTTCGCTGATTTAAAGCTTGGAGCTAATTTACGAAGCGAGGAATATTTACGAAACGTGTTCGCGTCTTTACGTGGGCTCTGTGTCATTCAACGAAACGAACAGCCTCACGTGGATATCGTTTTCTCGTTGTAGCAAAAAAAGAGGCGCATACGAGAGTTCGTGACGTTGATACGGCCTCTTTGACCACATACCACGATTTCCTACAACTCGGACGTCCCTAAAGAAAGAAAGAACCCATCGAGAACCTATCGCACCAAAGGTAAGCTCCAACTCCTCATCTTACCAACCAAAAGCCATCTCGGTAGAAGTCAAGATGCCAAGTTGCGTGGTTTGCGCATCTTTTTGGACGCCGGACACTTCGACGAGCTTTGAAACCGAGGATCTGAGCTGAGCCCACCGGTCTGGGTTCGAATTTCGGTGGAGCTAGTTTTATTTTTAGTGTCGAACAATGAATCTAAACTGCTCTTTTATGTAATCAGATTCCCCGATCGGTCCAGGGCTGAAAACATTTTTACAATTATTGGGCGACATTTTTTGCTGAGTATACAATCCCGAGACGATGCGCCTTTTCGATACACGACGGTGCAAGTACTTACAACTCCTAACTTTCTTGAGGCGGCACTCGTCTATACAACAGTCTTTTCCGACTGCGCCCATGTTTCCTTGTCCTTATCGAGGAAGCCAAAAAAAAAAAAGATTTGATCTGCGCGCTTTGCTTCTCTGCGTCATCCCGCAGGGTGCCCTGAGCTCCGATATCTCGATAGCAGACGCGGCTATCTATGGGGAGGCTCCCACGTCGCTGATAACGCTGACTGACCTGTCAGCGTTAACAGCGTTAACGCTGACTGGCCTGTCAGCGTTAACGTTGACTGACTTAACCTGTCATCGACTGTAGCAGCGAGCTCAGGGAGCATCGAAGGTAGGCAGTTGACAGCACCCCACTGGAGTTCCATCCTGCGGTATGTTGTCATATGCCTCACTGCGGTGCTCGTACTCAATGTCCCCCTCGCACCCGGTACTTGCAAGATTGTGCTAAAACGGTTTCAGTGTAGCTTGCCCGCGGTGCCTGTCACGACAGACGACGTATGTCATTTCCGGTTGGCTCGGCGGCACCTGGTCCTCTCGCCAGTCGGACAGGAAATGATAACACCGCCAGCAGACACACGAAAGGTTGACTAAATAGACGGACCAGGCGCTGTTGCCGTTTTCTAATTGTATGTTGCGTCTTGGTGCTCATGTCCTTTCAAGTCATCCTCGTCATACCAACTATGTCTGTGGACATCTTTCTGTGGCAATTTCGAGGAGAGGAGTGCGAGTGCACAGCTTTGATCAGCGTTCATACGCGCGACCCCCTACCTTTGACTGCATAGCCACAGAAAGTTGTCCATGGACAACGAGAAATGTTGGGAAATAGAGCTGCCAAGACTTTCCTCGTAAATTTCACGACTCACTTTTACGAGTGTACGAGTATGGCCCATTTATTGTACCCTTTCACCGGCTACATTCGCGAAAATGTCGCGTAAAAAGTACGGACGCAACGTTCTTAAAATGCAAAACCAACCATTTCAGTCAATGTCTTTATAGCTAACGAAGAAATATTTTAAAACTTCATTCTGATCATTTTGATTGCTTTCCAGTTTATTTCAACGCGTCATTCTTTCTTAGAGTGAGACCTCGTGCCGTATATTTCATTTTATACCAGACCTCCAACAAGATTAATTTATCTCAATCCTTCATAGTTTGCGCCGAGAACGTTGGCAGTTGGGAAGATGAAGTTGGCCTTACATTTCAGTTCATACTCTGAAAAAGACTGCAAACAAAACAGGCATGGAACACAATTGACACAATGAGACCCATTCTGTCGATGGCATGTTCACTGACGCTGAATTTCCTAATAAGCTGGCCGTTCAAATTCAAATTTACTTGAATTAATAACGGTAAGCACCACTTGTTGACGCCGTCTGCATCTACAAATGCCGGTGTTAGTTGAAGAATCCGACTAGGGGTTTCAATTTGTTATTTACGATAATTTTTTAGAACCGATCTTATGTATATCGGGTACCGGTTAATTCTTAACGGTTACGGTAACCGTTACGGTTCATGGCTAAATTAAAATATAGGGTCCGTTTTTGGCTACTGCTACCGGTAAAAAAATTTGCTCCTAGACGGTTTTCGGTTTGTAAGTCACGGTTATGGTTTGAGGATCCCGGCCTCGGGCACTCTATGTGCATGTATTGTTCCTGCAGCATGTGAATGATCGTAAAATCACTAGGCCTCTTTTATGTGTGTGTGTGTGTGCGCATGTTTAAAATGTGTTGCGTTGTGCGATTTGCTTTAATATTTTATTGATTTTTAGTTTAAACCATCAGTCGTCTACATCTATTATGCTCAAAACATCCGCTCAACTCTAAAGAAATATAATAAGAAAATTTTTTCGTCACCTTTTCTCGGAAAGGATTCGTTCCTTTTCCACTTTTTTCTTCTATTTTCACCTTTTCCACACCAATTCAATTTCGTGCATAAACTCATCCATCATCTCCCTTCTGAATATGGGAGACGATGAATTTCCGTCATACTAAGCTTCTGGTCCGGAAAACAGGAATCCACACCATGGCCTCTTCATTCCACTCTGAAAACAAACCGAGCTGAAAGTTCTAGCAAAGGAGGTTAATTCAATCCACGCAATCCGAATACTTTACGTCACTGCACTGTCGACGAATTTAACCAAATATAGAGCAGAGATGCGTTCTGTCCCCGCAAGATTCGACCGGGTGCACACCAGTCAGACGTCACCAAACAGACGTCATGAATCAGGCGTCACCAATTAGGCGAGTGAACTAAGAAACCGTAAATGTGCGTGTCTGCCTTGCCTTCGGTTAAGGTCCCGCCCAAAAAATTATTACCAGGTCGTGTTCTTTTTTTTTTTTTTTTTTTTTTGTTATGATATTGGGGCCGGGGACTTGCACTATGCCCCATCGAAGCAGATGGTTTTGAGTGCGAGTGAACGCAGCAGTCGGCGCATCTCGAAAAGACTGCCATAAACTCAGCGGTTTCCATGCGGCAGCACGATAAAGAAATACAAATGAACACTCACAGGAAACATTTTGGTCGTGTTTGTCTATTTATGTGTTTCTCTGGTTAATTGGTCTCGCTGAATGTGGTGGTTTGGCTGGTTGTTTGCTTGATTGACTGTTGGATGGATAGTATTTTTGTTGAATGAATGATTGGTTTGCCCTTTTCGAATAGGTTAATTTATGGTTGTGTTTTTTTTTTGTTTATTGACGGAATATACTGTTGCTGATTTGACGTTTTCTTCGACGCATACATAACTAATTATTTTGTTTCTTGAACGTCGTCATAACGGTACTACCGCATTCGAGTGATTCAAAAAGGTTCCAGACGGGTTAGAAATGCTTCGTCGCGTCCTCTAAGCGGATCTTGCTCCTCAGAGACAATTACTCTCATTCACCAAACTCCCCACATATAAATGAGTTCGAGCATAAAGCTAATAACACACGATTATTTTTAATATTTATTAAAGGTACGTAAACCAAAAGCGGAGAGCAATTGCGAAAACTGCAATGTCGATAATGCATACAGTCGAAAAGAACGGACGTTCTCTAGGTTATTATTACTATTCCTCAGATATCACTTTTAGTGGTACAGTCAGGATCCTGCACACCGTGGTCAGCGTGAATTATTGATTTCCGCCTGTGAACGTAGACGGGGAAGCAATATAGGCGCCTTGATTGGCTAGCTTCTTCCCTCAAAATCGAATTTATCGCGGAGAAGAAAAATCCTGAGAGTGTCGGGGTAGCTATCGCGTCGTCAGCATCGCATACTCTGGCGACGAAGAAGTGACTCCAACCAAGTGGCTTTGCTTGCTGTTTGCCTGTCGAGCCAGCGAAGTACTCCATCATGGCCTGCAAATAACCTTCCATTCTTCATATCATTTTTCGTGTCGTCAGGAGGGAACTCTATTTTCGAATGTACAGCGCTGTGACATTCATCGTTCTTGGCTTCGTGCTTGCATAGATCAATAGAGACAGCTGTGAGTTACGTAAATCGCCATATTAGACGCGGTTTAGAAGAAGGGGGCGCTGCAAGCGGCGAACGAGCCGTCTTCCCCGTCGAATGACCAGCAACAACTTGAATTGAGTGTACCCCGTTTAGTTTTAGCCTTCGTATTGCGTACTAGACTATAACATAAACCTGCGAGGACTGCAGGAAACAGTAAGACGACAAACGCACACGCACACGGCGCGCACTCAAAGCACTCTGGCATACTCTGTGCAACCCTCCATTGGAGTCACTTGTGCTGCTTGAAAATCTGGAATTCGTCGTGATTACCCAGGACACAACCAGTAGAGCATCCGAGTACATACGGAACGATAAAACCTACCGATAGATGGAAACCGTTACCCCGGTACAAGTTCTGTATAAGAACACCGGGATACATACAAAATGACGGCAAATTCAATCTTACCATAGATACGCTAACAAGACAGATAGAGTCAAATTCGTGCCATGTATACGGAGAATTACCAGACAGAAGAGAGGCATGAAGTGAACACGAACTGCGTAAAGTTATCGAAGCGCTAATATACTCCAGAGTAATGTACCACTTGCCATACATTACACTAACCAAAACACAGCACGCCAAACTAGAAACAGCACTCCGAAAGGCCACCCGATTGGCGCTAGGGGTACCCAGATACGCAGCCAACCATAAAGTGGAAGCCACAGGACTCTTTAACTCACTAAATGATAGAATAGATATACACAAACTTGGGCAAGAACAAAGGCTAAAAACCTCAACCCAAGGCAGGAAAATCCTTCAAAACCTCGGCTATGATGTAACAAACCTTCACTCCATCCCTTGGAAGCCCCCCCTTGGGACCAACTCCCCAGAATCATAGTTGACCCAATCCCTAAGAATATGCATCAAACAAGGGATATAGAGAGAAGAATAGATAGGGTCAAACGCCTCCAGAACGAGGAGGAACACTCAAATGCAGTATTTTATTATACAGACGCCAGCTAGCAGCACGGAGCACTGCACTATTGCGATATGGAGCCGGAATAAAACACTGACCCGCAAGTATCAGAGAGCCCCAACGCCCATGCACGCCGAGTTGCTAGCCATAGCAACAGCCATAACTGAACTCATGAAATATGAGAAAGAATCTATAATTAGAACCGATAGCCAAGATGCCTGCAGAGCTATCCTGAATAACGATTTACCTACATACATTCACAACACGCTACAACGACACATGCATAGCTACCCGCTTCTAAAAATCAAGATCCAATGGGTTCCAGGACATCAGGGACTGAGAGGGAATAGCCGAGCTCACGAGCTCACCCGCGAATCAAATCCGGGACCCCTCTACCCTGGCCCGAAGAGTGTGAATATGAACCAAAAGTGGAAAGGAAAACTCTACATAAAGCTAGAAAAGAAATCCTTAAGGACAGGCGAAGAATCTCCTCTTTTCTACTCTCACCATCATATCCACATTCAAGAGAAGAGGCATCCTTCATTAGAAAAGCACAAACACACACTTTACTCACCGAGCAGTATATTCACTACTTCGCCAATGCTCCAGGACACCCCAGCTGCTCCCATTGCGGTGGATACCCCTCGAACCAGCATACATTCTGGGACTGCCCAGCAGCCCACCAGAGTCGACATGAATCCCTCTCCCAGTTACCCCACGACCTCACTCCAAGCGGCTGGGAGGAATGGTCCTCCCCCCTCCAGAACTCCAGAAGTTGTGGTGGCCATCCCTCGTTCATCACATTCAAACTATGATGGGTGACGGAGAACGGCACCGCTACATAGGCCCGGACCTGGGCTAAGATCGAATAGCTTCCACTCTTCGGTTAAAATATTTTTCTCTCCTCTCTCTTCTTCTCCTCTCCTCTAGGGGTGGCCACCGGCTACGACGGTAACTTTCCTTCCGTGACATAATCATGGATGTTAGTTTTGACAGGCTCTATGACTTTTCTGCAAGAAAACACGCCGAAGAGAGCATGAGGGCGTCTTGCTAATTACAACGATCCTCGCGTTCGTGCAGCGCTCAGGGGAAGTCATATGCCGGTTCTTCTTTATAAAACGTTTTCTGTGATTGCTGATATACCGTCGCAGAGTCGGATGGCGACATTGAATGGTCATTTAGGGCGTCTGTGCTCGATTCAAATTAGCGGGGTTTTTCATTGCCTCAAACACTGAAGCACAGCTGGCCTCAACTTCTCACTTCAGTGAATATTCTTTCTAACGTCTTCCACCGCGCCGCAACACCACCCCCACTCTTGCCATAACTAAGGAAAAATGAAAGCCGCTTACAACTGCCTGTAACGCCGAACTGGAGCGCAGTCTGAGGAGGAGGAGGGAAGGGCACTAGGGGAAGGTGTACCCCTCTTCTCCCCTCCTACGGGGGTCACGTGACCTC
>JAZHYW010005273.1:0-82758 GCA_037355805.1 Ixodes ricinus | reverse complement strand
CTCGCCACAGCCGGTGCCCATGGCATGCCTCTGTCTACCGCTCTACTTTACACTTTCGGCGGCTGCGACTTGGGGCGGTCTGCCAGGCTTTGTCAGTATTGAGGAGGCTATGGTGTAGCGTGTCTGCCTCTTAACGAAGAAAACGTTGCCGTGCAGGCAACGGTGCGCGCGCTTTTGGATAGCGCATTGCATACTATGCACTTGCGAGCGCTCTGTGAGTAACATAACTCTTTCGCCTCAGTTGGGAGTTGGTCGAAAATTCTTTTTCCTACCCTACGACGCGAATATCGAAAGCATCTGCTGTAGCTGGTAGTGCAAATTGGGCTCCATTACTTTCAAAAACGAAACAGTCGCTCTGCCGCTGAAGATGTCGGAAGAGGCTGAATACGTTGGTGGTAGAAAAACTCTTTCATCCAACAAGTGTTTCTGATAACGTCATTTGCAGTTTTGACTTCACCTTGGCTCCGTAATGTTGAACGTGCACAACATTGACCTATTGTTCAGTCAACATTAAAGCCAGTTTTCTTGTTTAGTTAAATATTTAACTTGTCCTGAATCGTTGAAACTAAAACATTCAATAAGATTTATAGGGGTTATTTCAAAGAAAGAGTGCATGCTTATATGTCGCAACTATTAAACTGGTGTACTTGTCTTGTCATAGTTCAACATATGCCAGATTATTTCTATATTTCCAAAGCTTGTCAATGATAGATTTAGGGAAGATGTCCGAATCTAATACATGTTATTCAACTGTCATACCATGCTTTTATAAATAGGGAGTCTTGTGTTTCAATACAAGCACAGTACTCAACGAAACGAAAAAGAGCAGCGGAGCGCGTGGCCTCGTGTACCGCGTGGCGCCATCTGCCAGGATAAGCGGTCTATCTGGTGCCGCCCTTTGCAGATGCGCGCAGCTGTGCCAAGCTACTTAGCGGCTGTTCGTGCTCGGTGCACAGCCCTGATAGGCGATCAACGCTGGCAATAAATTTGCGACATGAGAGCGCTTCTTTTTTTTGTTTGAGTAGCATAAACAGTTTATCTGTCTCCAAAGGTGAATGTTGTAAAAACGTGACCACCACTCGCACTGATCTTACTGTTCATACTAAATAAATGTGTAGGGTCATGGCAGGTATGCTCTTTTTGTAGACTCAATTAATGAAATGTATTATTTTTTCACAAACTTTATTTATTATATATATATATATATATATATATATATATATATATATATATATATATATATATATATATATATATATATATATATATATATATATATATATATATATATTTGGCCGTAGTCCGGCCTCTCGCGACGAACGCTTCGGACTCCGGCCGAAATAGGCTAATTCGCTCTTTTTAAAGCACTGAGTGTAAAGACCATCACAAATAACGCATACAAGAACTAGACGCTAAAATGTATTTTTTAAAAGCTTTTAGTAATATAAAACATAAACATTTTTTTTCAAACCTTTATAGTTGCATTCTACGTATCCTCAAGCTTATGTATACCAAATTGGTTTGTCATAAAGCAATGTTAAGAAAAACAAACAAAAAAATACTTTGAACGCAAACTGTGAAGATGCCTCAAAGATGCAAAAATAGAGAAAAACTTTTGAATTTTACCATTCGAAGTAGGCAAATATTGATTTGTTAATACTTTTGAGAAGTTGAAGATACACGAAATGCCGGTAGAGAGGAGACGGCTATCCCTACATTAGAATATTTTAATGGCAGGCGACGTCAAAACCTTGAACTACTCACACGAACATCGTCCATATTTATGTCTTTCGGTCTCGCCGGGAAGTTTTTTTTTAAATCATAAATATGATGATACAAGAATAATAAGAACCACTATTTACACAATATATATATATATATATATATATATATATGTATAGATATATATATATATATATATATACTATATATATATATATATATATATATATATATATATATATATTTGCTTTTGCTCCTTTCTAGTTTTTACCTCTTCTTAGGTAATTATCCTCGCAAACTGCGTGATAAATAATTAGATCATTTTCTTAATATTTTCTACCTGATCATTTTTTATCAAAATAATCACACACTTTATAGTACATCATCCGGTTAAAACGAAAAAAACTGAGATCCCAGAGTTATTAGCGAAAGATTCGTAGTCCTACTTTTAAAAAAAGTAAAATATGTTTGAGAAAAAGATTACAAAGGGTACACATATTTTTCTGTTATCTTCAGTAACCCTGTTATTATCTGGGTAAATAAACTGTTTCCTAGGTAAAGTCGCCATTAAACGCAATTAGCAAAAATGAGTGGTTGTCGGGCCCGCAAAATGGCCACACGAGGCGCTTCACCCACGCCGAGCACAGCGGAAGCGAGATTGCCTTGCCAGTTCTATATATTAAGCGAGGAGGAGGTCGGAACACAGATATGAGTATCCAAAGCCAGCCAATATAAGACCCCCGCTTTGCCTCAGGCTTTCGCAGGACATAAACTAATGTGCACATAAGTTGCCTTTTTGCTTGCTCGCTGAGAGCTACTCTATCTTTAATAATATATACTGTTCTATTTTAATCATAAGTCTTAAGGTGCTGACTGGCAACGTCTATGAATGCAAGTACAAGAAAGCGTTTAAATAAGGTAACTGTCTGCCGATGCACGTCCCAGGTTGTGAAGTGGGAACGACCCAACAACTCTCCATTTCGGCGTAGTCGTGAAAACGCTGCGCCGCGTGTGACAGTTTCACCTTCACGGCCGTTGATCAGCTGTGCTAATCTTTTTTCAAACCGACAATACACGAATGCGCAGCTTAGTCAGCGCTTTAGACTCTCTAACAAAATGATGCCAATAAAGGCGACTTTCATTATGAAAAACAGTGAAACATATTTCAAGAGAAAATATGGTCTCAAAGGACTAACGACTTCATTTCGTTTTCTGAACTCTCATTTGCTCCCCGATGTGACCATCTGGTTCGAGCTAGGTATTGCGCACAAAAAATGGGACCCAATCGCACTCGACGGGCACTAACCGAGAGGCGTGCTTGAGCAAAGAAGCTATTTTGTTTTCTTAACACAAGGTGCATCTCCATGTTTTAATTCCCGAAGGCAAGCGGAAAGCTTGCCAGGAAAACAGCTAATATTTCGCTCGTCTTGTGGATCGGCGCGACTTAGCTCAGCACGGTGCCATGTGTTACCGAATTCTCACGAATGTTGCCAATTTCTTTAATGGGCCACGATCGTTGAGTCATTTCATAGTAAACTAAACTCGCGCGTTTTGTGTATCCAAGCTAACAATTCTTCTAACTCGCAATCACCCAGCTATCTCGTGAAAAATGATGTGTTGACGTTTGGCGCCAACATGAGTATTTATGCAAACGCAATATCTCTGAATACCAACAAACATCTTTTATTTTAAGTGATCAACTTTAAGAGTGTAGAAGACGCAGTTTTACCATCGCAGTCTCGCAGTCACAGTAAATGGCCATATAAAATGCTAAAGCGGAGTTACTGAAAACAACTCGAGATACGTCTCTGCCTCTGCCTGTTACCAACCTTTCTGGGTTATCATATGGTGTGCTCATAATCCGTGTTGACACACTTAATGCGCAGCACGTTCCACTCAGAACGCACATTTAGACACAGTACGCCAACATGTCGTCATCACTGTTTTAATAACATACCACATTAACAACGAAGAATGAATGTAACGCTCCTACAACGTCAGCCTTTACAACAACATGCCCGTGGCCGTAGCAAACAGATGCAAACAGAATAAAACAAAACGGCAGTGAAAATTATGAACGTTGAGAAAGAAAATGGAAAAAGAAATGAAAGAAAAACCCAACGTGTTTGCTCGGAAGTGAAGAGCTACTGATTAGTTGTGATGGATGTATTTTTGTGTCATGTGCCATGTACATCACTCGACTGGTGTGCGTGGCGCCGGCGCAAAACAAGTGAAAGAATGTCCACAGAACAGCCTGAGTCCTCTGCCTCCGATCTTGTCAGTTCAATTGCTCTTGGTTGCGATTTTGCTCTCTCGAAGCGGGATTGCAGATTCAGCTTTGAGTTGCGGTGCTGCAGCATTGTGCTTGGTCTTTTCTGAAGTCACAAGTCAAGGGAACTCAATTAATGCATGAGAAAGTACTTTTGTTTACTACGTGTACTCATTTTCTGCGCATAAGAACTGTGTTCGGTTTCATAGCGTTCTCAAGCTGGCCACGCACGCGCCATGCGCTATTCTTTTTGAATCATGGCTTCTGATTTTGTAATGTGTCACGAATGACGTGAAATTCAAATGCATGCGTTTATCTCGTAAAAGTGAGCAAAACGCTTATTCTACTGATGGTTTATTTTTGCTTTATAGACACTTTCAGGATCAGCTTGACAATTCAATATACATTTAGTTGATTTTAAATTAGAGTTTTGCGTGCTGATTGACTGAGCACGCTCCCACTGTGTTCCTATTCTCAGAGTACGGTCTACTTAAACTCTATAATACGGTGCTGGTACGCTGCAAATTGATCGCATGTTTTAAGTGAACCGTTGCTGCACTTAGCCTAGTTGTTATATTATTATGAGTGTGTTATGTCTCAGATGTTTGTCGAGTGATTCAGTATTTCGCACAACAAGTGTAACTAATAATTCAAATCTATCGCGCACAGAAAAGAAGCTGTCAATGCTCCAAGCAACTGTGCTCGGTCCACGACCGGTTTGAACAGACGTCGCAGTGTTTGTGTCATGGTCGACGCCAGTGCGGTCTTCGTAATTCGACCCTACCGTGTATTGTGCTACTTAAAAACTTCGACCTCGACCACCGTTGAACGTGGGGAATATCTACGAAGCGATAAAGCTAGATTTGACTTGAACTGCAGCATTTCGTTCCTGAGATTGCAGCGCACTGGGCAACCAGTGTGTCTGCTCGAGTCACATCTCTTCGGTGGGCCGTGATGTTTCGTTTTCAACTTTTAATTCAAGACGACTAAAAGCAAGGGTTCAAAATTTAGTGACTCGGGACCAAAGGTTGTGTTACCCTTTAGCCCCAGTGGTCTAAGATTAAAGGAGCGAAATATGGTCCCAGGGGTCTAGGTGCAGGTGTGCAGCATTCAGTCCAAGGGGTCTGTATGCCAGGGCGTAACATTTAGTCCCAGGGGTCTGAATGCAGTGGTGCAAAGGTTATTCCTGGGGGTTCAACTTTCAGGGATTAGGGAGTTTTAGAATAAAGGTACGCAATTTTAGCGCACGCTAGCGCTAAATTTAGCGCTTGTATTAGAGCACGTGACGCAAGAGAGTTTTAGAATAGCGTTTCTCCGTCGCGACCCAAAAGCCCAAGCATCTCGCGTTTGTGACGCCATTCAGATAGTCACAATTATTATTTAACACACGAAATGCTTTAACTTTAGAAAAAAAACAAGCTTTTGGTCCAGAGCACCATTTTAGATTTGTTTGAACATGAGAATGCGACGCGAGCGGTTCACCGGTCGTGTCCGCTTGCGTCGCCAGGGCAAGAGAGGTCTCATGTACTGACCTTCGCACATCGTACCTTCGCCGAGAAATGTTCGCGCGTCGCAAGCATCAAGTTGCCGGTGATCGTTGCCAAACCGAGTACAATGTCGTCCCGTGCTGAAAATCGAGGTCGCGACGATGCCGCCGACGTCGCACTCACGACGCCGTAAAGCAGCCGCTGACATAATCCTGGAAGCCGCCATTTTTTTTAACTCTGCTCGTCTTGGCTTTAGCCAACTTTTCATCACGAATCCTTCTTGAAGAAGCGCAGTGACTCTTTGCGTACGCACGCTATTTGCGAGAAATATAGAACGCTAAAATTTCACACGCAGAGCGCAAAACCTGGTTTGCATTCGAAGCATGCGCAGGTGGCGACGGCGCTATTTTTTGCCTACGCAAAGCTTTAGCGTGAGCTATTCTAAAACTCCCTATTATCAGAAGGGGTGTAAAAGTTGCTGCAGTTTGCGTTAGTTTCCCAGAGAACTGATGGCTGTAGCAACGCATTTACTCTTGGAGGGCCTAAGTCGCGCTCCCCTATTTCTTAGAGTGAGGGTAGTTTCATAGGATAGTGCATGCCCGTACACTAAAAGGAAAAAGGGAGCGTGACTTGCTCCCTCAGGGAGGAAATAAGCTACCAAAACCATTAGTCGCCTAGGAAAGCAACGGTAACAGGACCAACTGTTGCGTCCCGTCCGGTAGCACCTCGCACTAGCAATGTTGGGACTAACTGTTACACCGTTCCCATTGCACCCCGAGGACCAACTGTTAAGCCCTTGCACTTGGGCACCTAGTACCCACTGTTATACCGTTTCAAATGAACCTCGAGGATCAAATGCCAGGCCCTTCCACTTGGACCCCTGCGCTTAATCGTTGCGCCCTTGGATTTAGGCCCCTGGGACTAAAATTTAATCCTGCACATTTGGCCCCCAGCCGCAAAATGTTGAACTTTTGCTGCTAATCCCTTCGACTCAAAGTTACGCAGAACTGAATAAACAAGCTTTGCGGAAGTCGCCTGGTTGCTTGGTATACTTCACTCTCAGAAACAAAATTGTGCAGTTCAGGTTAAACGTAGCTTTATTGCCTCGTAGATACACATAACATTCAAGAATGATTGAAGTCGAGGTTCCTGGGTGGTAGAATTAAGGAAAAGGCCAAATTCCGAAGAGTTCACTTGCGTTGACGATGGCTTCGATACTGGGACCTCTGTCCAAACCGGTCGTGGTCCAAGCACCGTTTATTTTGGCACCGGCAGCTTCGTGCCTGTTTGCGATGAATTTGGATTATTAGTAAGAGGGCAGCGTGAAATACCCGAACGCTCGACAAAAGTATGAGTTATACAACACGCATTATAAAATAACAAATGGGCTGCGTAAGTGCTACAATACCTTACATATAACGTGCGATCGATTGACAGCAAACCAGCGTAATATTAAATTTTCAGTAGACCGTTCACTGCGAATTACAGATTCAGCATGCGCGTGCTCAATCGATGTTTCATAGTGAAGGCACGAGCTCCTGCTAGCAAGGCGATAGTCTAGTGTACGATCCAATAAATGTCTGCATTGAAGGGGCCTTGAAACGAGTTTTCTACTTCTTCCTCCTTAGCTTTAATCCTCAACTGAAAGGCGAACTGAGAAATCGTCGTCGTGGAATGCTTGGTCACCGGTGCGTTGACTCCAAGGTTATACCATGCTTTTAAAGGGGCGATGCAACAATTTTTGTACTTCGCGCAAATACCGCTTAGAACGGATCCCTAACGTTAATGACCTATGAAACACGCGTTCGTTTTTCACCCCACGCAATAGAAGTCCCAGAAAAAAATTAAAGAAAAACGAGCAGCGTTTACCCCCTCAACTCGCAGCCAGAACAAGCGGCCACGTGACCTGGAGCCGATTATATGCCGCCAATGTTGATCATAGCCACGCGCTGGGGTTGGCAAAGCACAGGACACGCGCTGAGTTCCAGACATCGTTATGGCTCGGCTATTGTCGTCGTTGCAGCGATTGGACACGGGCCACTACCCGAATGACTTCTCGAGCTAGTAATTATCACGAGCCTAAATCGAGTGCCCACGCAATGCTCGGGTCCAATCTATGAACAGCATTCAAATATCGTCATATGGGGTGCCCACTTTACTGCGATCCCCACTTTACGTCATCAAATTTTGCAAAGAAGAGATTGAATGAAAATGATCGCTTTTGTCCTTAAAATTACACCGCAACAAAGGAGTTTCTTGACCAGTGGCGTTGCGTGCGAGTATCCTTGAGTCCCACTAGTGCCAGTAAGCTCGTGTAAAGTGAAAAACATTCCAACTGAATATCGTTGCACAGCTCCTTTAAGCACACCTTACAACTAGATATTTGGAAGTGACGATAAGTTCCGCCAGAGCACTGATTGGCCGCGAACGAGAATCCAAATATTCGTCAACAGATTGATTGTTCACGACCCCATACGTTTGAGTGACGCAGTTCTTGTGTCCAATGCATGAGCTGGATTCGGCTGATGTCATTTTGGAACCGCTGACATGATTTGGATACCGCGGATGTATCATAGTGAAATGGCGGAGATCATTAGAAGGAAATGAAGAACAGCGCAATCCGCTGAATTTTCAAATGTTCGTTACCAAAAAGCTGGCTTTTTGACTTTCCGCACTTTTTTCCTTTGGCCTACACTGTAAAAAAGTTGTGTAAAAAAAACAGAAATTGTCTGGCAGCTGGCCGCAGAAAAATTTCTGTAAGCTCTGTTCGTCTTTTTTAATTTTCTGTTATTTAGCCCCTACTTTTTCTGTAAAATAACAGGCTTTTTCTATAAAATAATAGGCTTTTTTTGTAAAATAACAGATTTTACAGGACAATCACTCATACACAATCTCTAGCACACGCAAAGCATGAACGCCAACCAATGCCGAACACTGTTGCGGAGGCACGCTACATAGCAGCAGTACAAATACCAAACAAGGCACAAACAACTCCAACACAACACACTCTGCCGACTCTCTACTCTAACCACCCTACCGACTCGATTCATATATATGCCCTACCATTTTCTGAGAACCATTCGGCAAGTGAGTGCCGCTGTTTGGTAGATGAATACAAGAGTATTTGCAACTATTATTGGTACACAAGTCCTCTGTGCATTTAAATTGGCAGCTAGACACCTCTCTTAATCTAGCGCTTCGAAGGGAAACATGATATGAACGTAATCGGCTAAAGTAACATCGCACGGCATGCTCCCGATCAGTTTCGGTTTCAGATTCACGCAGTGATAAACCTACTCAAGCCATGTTGCCCATCCTCGTTTCGCGTGTAATAGCAGCACAAGTTACAACAATATCTTCATTTCAAGTCAGTAATTGGCAAAAACTAACATAATCCTTAGTTTTGTGTTGTTCAATTCGTTATTTTTCTCTTCTAAATTCAGTGCTTGAGACCCAATTCAGAAGCGGGCAAACGCTGGCGGCACGCTTTCCCGTGTTGGTCGCGTGACCGATGAGTCGCACTACTCGCTCCACTTTAAAAGCCCCAAAAACTAAAATATCAAGCACTTATATAAAACACGTGTTGGGGTACAACTGAGTTTTCAAAAAAAAAGAACTGGCTCTGTCTGTGTTTGTGAATGTGTGCGTGCGTGCGTGCGTGCGTGTGTGTGTGTGTGTGTGTGTGTGTTTTGTGTGTGTGTGTGTGTGTACTGCATTCGGAGAAGATATACACCCCTATCAAATTATTTTAAATCTTTCAGTTTTCTGTTGACAAGACAAGGATGGTAGTTGACGCACAAAATGCAGTGATTATCTGATGGAGAGTCGACGATGTGTGTGGTTCGACGATTAATCTGCTGCTTGGCGGCAGGAGACATCTAGGAAGGGCCAGTAAAACGACCGGGCAATGGGGTGCCCTGATGAGAGACAGAGGCAGAGGCTGATCGACCTTCAGGTTTAATGAATCATAAAGCAGAACATCAAAACTGAAAGAACACGAACGGCGAAAGAGGCAAAAGTTCGGCCTTCCGGGCTGGCGCTTATAACAGCACAAATAGCGTCCGTGACGCACGCAATTCCAGAAATAAGCCAATTGCTACACTGCCACAGAACTGCTACCCGCTACTGAATTGGAAAGTTAACGAGCTACGCACGTGCAGCCGGGCGATCACAACAATGACGGGTACAGCTTACGTCAGAAATGATCCAAACTGGAAAACGAACGTCCACAAACATTTGCCACCTGGCATCCATCTTGAAAAATAAGCTCCGCACCAAAAATCAAAGACAGAAGAAGATCATTGCGCGCGTTAATTACACGCACTAAAATTACACGTAGATGTGGAAGTTTTATTCTTTCAATACACCAGCAAAACGCTAATGCGTTAAATACGTTTATCAGAACCGCTTTCGTGAGGTTGCAGAAACACCTAATTATTCAAAAGCGTAAAAACGAGAAAATGTCTGTTTTTTCTCCCAAACAGTTTCTGGTTAAAGACCATTAACAGATATTTTCTGTATGACAACAGAAAATTTCCTTGCAAAAATGCTTGTAATTTCACGCACATTTTTTACAGTGTACTAAACGATATGCGATTAGTAAAGTCCCAACTTAAAATCGTTTATCCGAGCCTAGAATTTTTTCATGGCCCCTTTAAGGCCGGTTTTCACATGCAGCGAAGCGCTGAGGTATAGCAGCTCACGTGTCGTCAGCAACTTACCGTCTGCCTTGAGCAACAGTTTGGACGGTGCGATACAAACCTGGTGAACGATCCCGTGAGCACGCGCTTAGCGCGAGGTCAGTGCAATGCTTGTAGCGCGTCGCTGAATGTGTGAACAGGCCTTTATTATCAAGCGGCACATGCCAGGGTCTGAACAACACAAAAAATAAGCCATCGGTAGAATCGGCGTTTCCCTCGATACGATTGAATATCAGGTCTCTGTGCTGCATTGCAAAATCAGCATCCATGGTGCCAAGAATGAAGAGAGCATGGCGCGTGCTTTTCAAGCTCGAGAATGCGTTAAAACTAAAAACACTTTCTGAAGCCGCATTTAATGAACACACCATGAACAAAAAACTTCATCATACCTTAATCGAGTTCCCTTGGCTTGTGACTTCAGAATAGACCAGGTGGAGTGTTGCAGCACCGCGAATCCAAACCGGATCCCGCAATTATCGGAGAAGACGCAGGGAGAAAAAACGGCGAACAGCGTCTGACAAAGGCGGTATTTCAAATTACTAAAAGCCGGTTCTTTTCAAACAAAGAACCCCTTTCCCTTTTCCCTGCGTGCCTTATCTGCCCAATCTGCCAAAGAATGCGGGGGAGAGGGGTTGGATGAGGGCAGGGGAGGGAGAAGGGCCGGAAAGAGAAAAACCTTTTTCCCCGAGCACGACACAGACCACACGTACACAGCATTGCCCAAGGACTTGAGATGGTTTCAATTTTCAACACGCTTGTCGAGTGACGTACGAACGAACGTGTTTTTGTTTTTTTTGAATTTTTAGGGGGATTTTTTTTTCTTTTTTTTCAGCCATTTTGTATCACCAAGGTGTTGCCATGACTGACGTTCCAGGCGAGGTTCGTTCTTGATTGTTCATCTGGAATATTATCTGAAACAGCAACGACGACGGCATGAAGGCGTCTGGATACTGCCCCTGAATGTGCTTTTTGAGTGTAACGTGCCGTGCATCAAATGTTTCGTTGCGGATTTTGAGTTCGACATAGGACTACCCAGAAATGTTGGTCACGGCGAGACGCAGAGACGAGTCTCAACTTGTTCTCAGTAACTCAGATTTAGAGAGTGAGGTGACCATTTAATCTAACTGTGAGACTCCGGTGTGGAAAGCGCTTCTTCTATAAACTCCTAAGTTTTATTTAAGAAAAAAAAAGAAAACACTGGTTATTATTTGGAGGCGTTGCGTTGGGATAAATGCTCCTTGGTTTTCAGAAGGTCAAATTACGTGAATGGGACTTGTCAAATGCCAACACATCGTTGTTGACGAGATAGCTAGGCGAAGTCGAGTCAACAGATTCATCTACTCGCATTCCCAAAACGCAGGAAGGTCTACCGTGCAATGTCTGAATGATTGTGGCACATTAAAAAAATTCGCCAGTTTCGTCCGAGTTTCGTCAACACTTTCTGCCATGCAGGGTTGAGTCGCGCCGATCCCCAAGACAAACAGACTCTCAGATGTCCTCCTGGCGAACATTCGGTTCGCATTCGGCGTCTAAATCATACAGATGCACCCTGTCTGAGGAGGACTAATGACTGCTTTTGCTCGCGCACGTATCTCGGTTCGTCCCAGTCGAGCTCAGCTAGTCCCCAGTTTTTGCGCACGGTACCTAGCTCGAACCAAATGGTCCTTTCAGGGAGCATTTGGGAGTTCAAAGTACCAAATGCTGCCGTTAGTCCCTTGAGGTCAATTCTTTTCTTAGAGTGTATAGCATCAACAGCTCAGCAAATAAAACCTCTTTAAAGCATTACTTAAATTGGGACTTTACGTAGATTTTAATTTCAAAGTTAGAATCTCTCATTCTGGGTTTCAGAAACCTTTGAGACCACACGACTTGGAAAATATTGTTCTTAAATGGCAAAAACCTCAGACTCACTTCCTTCCGTGCCGAAAATTTTCTCTCACATATCTCCTGCTGCCTTTCCTCCACGTACTTTTATATTTATCTTCGTTGTCAAGAGCCAAAAAGAAATCGAGGCGGCGGAATCCGTCTTTCAGGATGCGTGTCGGGGTTTAAACAAATTCTTCTTTGAAATAAATGTTTATAGTGTTTTTCGTGTAAGTCGGGATTATGTTATTCTTCTTTAATGTATGCGATGTGGGAAGAAACTTTCCCCGTGATAAGAAAGTTTAGGTTCAGACGTTGACATATGTCACTTCGCTTGGCATCTACGCTAACCATATGAGGGTAACGTTTACGCAAGGCGAGTGTCGTCCAAACAATAAATTACTATTTCCCAAAAAGCCTTTTATTTTCAAATCCAGCTGCAATGTATCCGCAAGGTGATGTTTTTGTTCTTGACACTGATGGAACCGTGCACTCATCCTTGGAAGCTGCCAGCCAAGTAGCCGCCGAAAGGTTGGTCGTGGCAGCTTTACATCGGAAGTTCCTAAGTGCCACTCAGAATAGAAGGAAGTTCGCAAGGGTGAAAACCTTTTATCTATACACTTTGTTGGTACACAAGATTACGGTTCCGTCCCATCTGCCGCAGAATTTTTTAAAGTGTTGTATATAAAATATCTGCAGGCCTAACAGTAAAAATACATGTTTCAATAAAGCGCACATGTGTCTTACGAAAAACTTGGAAGTATCTGTCAGCAGGACGTTTGTTCGTTATGTTTTACAGTTTTATATTAGAAATTGACAAGCGGCTACCACAACAAATAAGTTATTTTATACCCAAATCTGTTTCTATAAAAGGTAAATCTTTTTATGTCCAAATATTTTGTAATCCTCAAACATCCACTGAGAGTTTGGTTGGAAGTTAGCGAAAGACCAGTGCGCAACAGAAAACGTGAAATTATTACAATTTATTAAATATTCTCAGTGAGTATTTTTCTGTATCTTATGTCATCTTAGGATGGAGTAAAACCCAATTCTATAGGCTGCCGGGTCTAATCACAAGCCTGTTGGAAACCACGTAGTGCATTTGCTCTGTTGTACGTATTAGTCTGCCAAGTCGCGTCCGTATGAGGAGGCGAGTTTTTCGTCGGCCTATAGCACACTCGTGGCACTTCCGTCTACTTGCCTTTACAGAAGACTACTGAAATAATTAAATACAGTCTTGCAGCAATGTGGCGAAGAGAACCCGGGATCAGAACCAGTGGCCATTGAGACATAAAGATGAGTTGGATAGAGTGTTCGTCGGGAACGTGCGAATGGACTACATTGACTCTATTACTGACATTGCGTGGAAGCGAGACACGGTTTCGGGTACATACACAAACGTTGGACTGGATTATATTTCTATGGCTAAGGCGAAACGACTTCAAGTCGGTGTTCTCTACGCGCACACAGAAGTCTTTAAACACTTGACATGTTTACGAAATATGGCATGGATGTTTACTAAAGTAAATTCCATGTACAGTGCGCCTTAAACTTAACGCCGCCACGGAATTTGCCGTTTCTGACGGTCTCTGCGGGGGCCGATTAAACTATCTGAAAAATGTTTGGGTTCCCGATTTATACCCCATTCTGAGAAGGCATCTCGAATGCCTTGGTGACAAATTTAACAGTAAGTAGCCGACACAAGCACTATGTATGGGAACCCCATGGAGGCGTTAAGTTTGGGGAGCACTGCACCTTTTCTTCACCAATATAAAATGGTTCGCTATCCCAACAGAGACACTATAACCCTGAGATTAGTTTTCTTCGTACACTACGTATCATAAATTCTCTTGCGCACTCTTTTGCGATGCTGATGCCAGCATTTCTGCGGTAGTGCTCCTCCCTCCAAGGGCGGATTTTCGGGTAAGGCCTGGGGGGGGGGGGGGAATCTGCTAAGATATGACGTTACGGTTGAGCCTTGCCTATATCTATTTTGTTTGTTTAATGGTTGCTCTCACTAAAAACTAAACTCTTGGCTGGTGTATATCAATGATCTTATTTTTATAAAAGTTGACCTTGGGAATTTTAGGGGGGCTGCTGGCCACCTTCTTCCCCCCTTCCCCCCCCCTAAATCCGCCCCTGCCTCCCACCAGCCCTAGGGTACTTGTCCATTGTAGGGCGAGCGGAGTATAGTAGACGAGATGTTTCTGCATGTAACTCTACTTTGTTACGGCAAGAATAAAACAGATATGCCAGGCCGGTAATAAAATTAAATGTTTTCAATTTAGAAAAGCAAAATTTCTTCAACATGTATTAGTAAATATTAAATAATGTAGTGCTTTGTTAAATAAGGATTTCATTGAATTTGTGTCCATTCTTCAAACTTCTGCCTCCAGAAAAATGTTTAATTTGTTTTACCTTATTTAGAACCCTAGAAGAACCAATGAATATTATCGATTGGCCTGGCCTTTATGCCAATGCTGATGGAATTCTTTTAGAGGAAAATATACAGAGATATATTATTACTTCCTTTACCATGATCTTATCTCTGCAGCCATGGGAGAATAGGTTGGTGATCCACCTACGCTAGGATATCAATGGCAAATGCTACAATGCTGGAAGTATTCACGGAATGAATGAAATTAAATTATATCGTACGATTTTTAGGTTATTAAAATTTATTAATATTTAATACAAAACTTCCACCTGGTACAATATTTTTATAAACGATGTGCTTGAAGGCCTCTAGTTTTATTGGAGAAGATGTCATACGCAATATCTAACACTGAAGCAGAAACAAATATTAAACGACCTCAAATAAAATAGTGACACAATAATCATACAATAATACGGCTGTTATTTTTCTAAATAGAGCCGACATATTAATAAGATGTAATTCAAAACATTAATTGTATACAGAACATTTAAGTTGACGTGGCTTTCGTTCTTCGAATGTCACAAAAATGACTTGCCAAACGTTATTATATTCGTACTCTTGTTACCGTGAAAAGCACAAAAGAGCAAGAAATATTTGTCTTTTTTTTATGCGTGCGCGGTTTTCGTTAAAACAAAAACCAATATGTCTAAGAAATAAATATACATTCCTTTTAGCGACTATTTTGAAAGCTAAGATAGTATATTCTCAAGTGCTATTTTGCCTTTCATTGATCACTCATTCAACGCATTTTCCGAAAGCCATAAAAGGTGGTATAAAACAAATACGAGTTATTTATCTAAATAAAAACCTTTCTCGCAAAACAAGGCGCCAAACCAAGCGAGAACCTATTAAGCCCAACACCCTGCGGTATTGAAAGAAAACTGCAGGTTTCTTTAAAAAGCAAATCAATTTCACATAGTGACGATATTTATTTTGAATAGATAGAAATGATAATCTTAAAAAGGAAACTGTGTTGCAGTTGTAACTGAGTTTATAAGTTAGTTAATATTATTTTGCTTAAATTTATAACTGTGTAGCAAAAAGATTTTTTAAACTGACCTTATGAAACTTTGTCGCTTCTCTATAAGCTTCTGCGATAAACTGAAAGCATGTCAAGGTGGGAAGATAGTCAGAGGTATTTCCAAAATTGGAAATTGCGTACCTACCAACAAAAGATTGGACAACCTCTGGCGCTGTTTCACTCTTGGGCAAAGAATGCGGTGTTTCGTTTTGGGGATCCTGTCCGGTCAGTGCAACAGTAAACTATTTTAGAATTGCGGGACTTCTGCAATAACATCTATGCAGCATAAGAATTGAAATGGAGTTTCCGCCCACAGACGCAAAAAAGTCACTCGCTCATGCCCAATGTACAGAGGCGTATTTGGCATTCGGTAAAGAATAGTTTTTCTCGGTGCTGAATTATATTATAGGCGCTGACTGATGTTTGATCTTTTAGTGAATAGAAAATAGAAATACCTTTTGTGCTGAGTGATGTTGTTAGACCGTTTGAACCAGGTAATTGTAGAGTGGAGACTATCTTGTGGTTGTAATATCGCAGCATGCAACGTGGTTTATTCGCCCGAGAGTTTGTAGCATTTATTTGATGACCCCTAACGTCTAGCAACAGGGGATGGGAATCCACTTCAACGTCTGTGGTTGAAGCATAACAGTCCATGACCGTATCTTGATAAGATAAGAGGCCATAGTGTGTTATCAGAATATCAGCTTAATTGTTGTATACTTCAGTTTTCTAAGAAAATTTGAAGACGCTCAATCACTGATGCCCAGACGAAAAAGTGCAATGTTGCAAAAATATTCACAGAACATGATTGGTAAGTCTAATATCATATAGGCACGGTGATCGCAGTGAAATTGCTTTTTTTACATTGCGTGATTCGCTCTATCTACTACAAGTGACGACTACGTTTAAACTAAAAATAAAAAAAAATTAAATTTGACGATCGTGTTTTTAAAATCGGTGGGCCTTTGAAGTGCGACGACCAACAGAAGTATAGATAATTGCATTGCTTACCACCCGTGCTAACAATGCCGAGTCACAGAGCAATTTGGGCATGCGCAGGGTCTGATATACCGCGCAGCAGTGCAACAGCGCATGCTGAGAAGGCCTTCCACAGCCCAGGAGACAAATATAGCAGCCCGCAGGCGATTTTATAAAAGGTCTATACCAGGCTATAAGCTCCACTTAAAAAAGGTAAATTTATATGCTTAGCTTGCGGAGCAAGATATAGCAATACGAGATTTACAACGGCGCCAGCATGCGCCGTATTAAATCTTAAAAATCTTCCGCGCGCTGGCGACACGGGGAATAATTACCGTCGCCGTCGTGTAATTTGCTTACTCATGGCCGCCTTAAAGTGGCGCTCGTGTCATAAAATTAACACTGTGACACATATTACACTTTAACACAAACAATCTCCGAAGGTTCAACAGGCTTCAAACTTGTCATATTTCCGTGCAAGAACAACGTTTCAATTAGCGCAAAGTCAAACATTTGTCCCGGCCCTAATCCGGTCACTCCGCAAACAAAGAAGCTTCCCCGCAAGCGAACAAGTACACTTTAGCCCACGGGTCCCCTTTTACGTCAATGAGTACGTGGCGGAGAAAGGGAAGGAGGGTAATACTCTGGCTGCAATATTTATAGTTAGTTTTCGCCCGTCGCTAAGCTCTGTTAATATGACGAGTTTGGCACTGTGCTTTTCCTAGTTACACCTCTTTAATCAAACTGCATTGCAGGTTGCCAAGCGTTATTCAAAGAAAATAAAATATCATATAATTACGGTGGTCGCTGTAGCAAGGCTACCTCATAGTAGATTGAATCGAAACAAAGAGCCGGATCAACCTGTCATGCATTGTAAACACGCTGGAGAATATCATTTTGAACGTTCGAAACAGGTGCCCCGGATGTGCCATGGGGCTTCTGTATTAAACTAGCTGCGCCTGTCAAATGCAGTTCGTGAGGCAGGAAGCCAAGCCTTCAAATATATATTCCGTGGACACAGACGCCGTCGGTTCACGGTGTTAACAAGGAGTCGCACCTCCAATGAAGGTATTTCACTATATTTATGCTATAACGCACAATGGCCCACAATGACCCCCCAGGACAAATTATTCAGCGGTGAAAGGAAACGGGAAGAACCTTTGACAAGCATTGTGAGTATTGATTACTCAAAAAGGCGCCTAATTGGTACTGTGTATAAATTTTGGTCTACCCTAGGATGAGGGTAAGGTAATTTCCGTTTCAAGCACACATGAGTCATGTTTCAGCTCATTGCACCTCTACCAAAGATTAAAGGAGTTTGGACATGACACTCAAGTATATCCTCGCTGCCAATATTTAAATGGGTAAGTTCCCCGACTTTTTCCGCTGTCAGGAGTTTAATTAAACCTACGACGAGATTATTCAATATCAGGATTTTACAGAACGGTTTGTTCATTATCAATGTACTGCCTTAGTTTATCTTATGTAATATGTTTCTGTCGATAATGTTTCAGCTTTACTCTTAATTCAAAAGTGCCTAAGTAGGAAGGCAACTAAGTGTCGTGTTTCTTAAAAACCAAAGAAGGTCGTATTCACCTCATATGTAGGTGAGGACACTCCTCCGTAAAAAAACCAGCAAAAAACGGGGTTGTTCCTGCGGGTCCTTGATGGAGACGTTTTTTTATATGTGCAATAATCTGCTGATTTAATTGAAACGAAGCTCGTTTCCTCGCTTAGCCATTGGTCGTAGTAGACCGAGCCCACCATATTTCCCTGTCCAAAGCCAAACTCCGCGCTCTTTGGCAAGGTGTTCTAAAGATGACCCTTTTTTCTTTCGATGCTTTGAGAATACGACCAGAACATTTCCATCAAGCACATGTATTCTATCATAGTATGGATGAAAGGATGAATGGTATTTACTATACCCTTTGTATCGGGCCATCGCTTGGGCACTATGGCCTTGAAACAATTACACCCTCCCCTTTTCATTTTCCTGTAAGTTACGCATCTTCTTGTATCATCTGCCCATCACATTTTTGTACTAGCTCGATCCTATATCGCTGTGAATCTTCTAACCTTTTCTTTTCTTATTATATTTCTTTGTTTCTCCGTTCTTCCATCCTCGCCAATAAAACAAAGCGCCCTCGACAAAATTGTTTACCCCTTTATAAAGAGCAGGACAAAATTCCGTGCACCTAAGAACACTAATATTAAACAGAGCACAAAACGCCGGCGGAAGAGAAAAGGACAGTAGAACGAAAGAGCGCTGACTCCCAACTGATTTATTTAGACAGAAGAAAAAGGTGGAAAAGGATGCCACGAATAACCCTTGAAGACAAGGTATAAGAAAAGAAGAAAAAGAAAAGGAAGAAATTATGTACAAACTAGATCGATAGGTTAAAGAAAAAGAAGAAAAAAATTGAACAATAGAAAGCAAATGGAAAAAAAGGAGAATTAAATGGAAAAATTAGAAAACGGTACTTTCACCCTTGGCCGGCCAAAGTTACTGCGCATAGGCGTTGGCCAAAAAAGACACCTCCTTTGCACTCAGCGACAGGGACGGCTGGCTGACGCATTGCTACCCTATTTTTTGAATTTGAAAAGCCTCGTAGATCTCTCAAGTAGTCCGGTCTGGAAATCTCCCAAGAACAGTTGTTTCACCAAAAGTCGGTGCGCACTGGCAGGAGCGACAGTGTGTAGGCAAGTGCCCGCCTACCGTGGCTTGAAGTGAATAGAAATGTTCTCTAAGCCTGTCGTTGACGCATCGTTCAGTCTGACCTATATAGCGTTTACCACCCGTCAGAAGGGTCTTGTGGACCACGCCGTCCGTGCAGGTAATGAACTTGTTCTTATACCTCTTGTGGCATACGGCTCGTAATCGATTGTCGAGGATGGACCCCACTTTTGCGCAGATCTTGGGTAAACGTAGGGGGCCGTAAACACGACGGGGACATCATACGTGTTTGCGATTTGCTTTGAATTGTGAGACAATTTATGCAGGTACGGTACTACGACCCGGCGCTTCTTTTCTGTATGTTGCCTGCTGCTACTCTCCCCTTCAACCTTCTTCAACAAAGACCCCATAACCTCTATTAAAACTGCGTGAGGGTAACTGGATGCCTTAAGGCGTTCAAGTTGAGAGCAACAACTGGCCTTCACGGTATGAAAAATCGATTTTTCCAAGGCCGAGCTTAGAATGGACATGGCTATGCCCCTTTTCACAATCTTATAGTGGGAGGATGTGTAGGGACCTAAGAACATGTTCTAGCGTCTTATCGCAATGGCGGACGGCACATATACATGTGTATATACTTAAATTTGGACGTACATATATTTCTCCTTAACACGGACGTTTTCGCGAAGCCACCTCGGTGATTCCCAGGCAAAGAGCCTGCTTACGTATTGACTAGTGACTGGTCCAAATCCCGGCCGAGATGTCCGCAATCTGACGGCGGATTATTGAGTGAAAGAAATGGTATAAAATTTAAAAATAGGCGGCGTTTTGACTCCATAGCATCTCATCATTCTAACGCTTCACTATAAAATAAATTATTTCTTAACCTCCGCCCCGCCCCCTTCATACATTTCTGCAGGAGTTTGTCGTAATATTAAACTCGGCATACCTCATTGTCGAATGTCAGCATTTATTGACTCCTTTATAACAAGCACGCCATCTGATTGGAACCTCCTTTCAGCGCCTCTTGTTAGCATTCTATGATTGAACTACTGTAAAACCCTTTATCTTCGCGGCCCTGATTTTTCGCGATTTGGGCAAAGGGTCACATTCGCGTACAACAATTTTTTTGATTTCTAAAAACTCAAATTCGCCTCTGCAAAAAAAAAAAATATTCGCGCCTTTTAGGTATTGCAAATTTTACAATTCGCGAATTTCTGCGAAATTTAGGAACTCGCGAACATTAAGAGATTTACAGTATTTGAAGAGGCGTTAATTCAGAACATTTGCCATCTTGCCGTACTAATTATGTTCTAACTAAATCACAATCTAATTAAGCGCTTAAAATCTTCAAAAAAAGAGAAAAAAAAGATTGATGCATCAGTCAAAAGAAGTTCTGACACAGCAAATCACGAAGCAAGAAGAGCAAACATAACATGCCACCACCTGCATTGCTTAAGCTGCAAACTACGTACACAATCAACGCGTTGTTTGTCGAAGAGGTCGTTGATTGGAATGAACGCCGAAATAGAGTAAAACTAATACATATGAAACAAAGGATGTTGTATTTTCCATACATGTTTTTTTTAAACCTATGTTTTTATATTGAACACCTCCTTAACAAAATTATAAATACAGTTTAGTTCTACATTGTTTTATTTAAACTTCATTGTGACTAATATATTCGAGAACGACATTTATCATCTAATATTGTATTAAACATGGGCGGCCCGATTTGCAAACAAGCGGTTAAGACTATCTGCAAATAAAACCTCTTTCCAGAAGAGTGTTTTTTATTAGAATGCATTAAAATCAACATAATATTTAGGCGCTCACGTGCACCAGAAGGTTTTTTCTAATCATATTATACTACTTTCACTAATATCCATAAAATTAGTCGTCATCAAATATATGCGCAAAAGCAGCGCCGATAAATACCGCAGTCTACCTCTTCATGATGTACAATAATTTATACTTCAAAATTTCTCCTCCCCCCAAAAAAAAAAATGTTTGCAGGTTTTTTTTAGTACAGGCGTCATAAAACGGCTTACAGGTAGATGTAAACAGCAGCAAAAAGGTTGATCGGCGACCGCAAAATTATCTTTTAGCTGAGATGCACAAGGCACAGATTTGGTAATCAGTGTGAGCACGACCCATTCCAACTATCTCTCTCTCTCTCATCTCGGTCATTGATTTTGGGTCTCTATACAAAAACCTGTCGTTGATACTATTTGTCGGTGACTCCACTATGATGCAGTAGAGCGGCTTAGCATATGATACCTTGAAAAAAGGCACATTTTCTAAGTATTCTATCATGTTTTGAGATGAGCAGTAAAGGCAACAGGACTGGAAAGAAATTTGCACGAAAGATTTGTATAGGCTGTGAATGTTTTTGCAAGGATCTCCACAGCTCGTGAACCAATATTTGAAACCGATTTGAGACGGTTGACAGAGTTCAGTTTGTTAAAGTACCGCACTGTGAGTTAGTACAGAGGTGAAATTAAGTAGTGGAAGTTTGGAGTGAAAATATCAAATAATAAAGTTGCGGAAAAAAAAGAACCTGTTTCGTTTATTCTACCGCGACATTGGCAGACTGTGCCATGGCTGTCCTTGTAGGCCGTGCTATGATCATGACCGTGCGCTCAAATGTCTAGCCATACGTGGTTGGTTCCAGTGCGAACTCCAGTATTCCATTAGATTTTCAGTACCACTCAACGTCGCTAAAACAACTCAGTTGAAAAACTTGCCCTTTGAGCAGAGACCGCTCGCGTCCACCGGAACACAGCCGCTGCAAACCAAATTCAATTAGAGCGTGGCCCCTTGGTGGTAAGTGCGTTTTGTTTCTTCGCTCTGTAGTTTGTTGGTTAGTTGGTGGCTCTGAACTCATCTTGAGACAAAGGGGCAAGCAAAGGTTAACTTGAAAGACAAATGTAAGGTTTTTCGTTTTTTGGGGGCACCTTTTTTGAGTTGTTTTGTGCTGAACAGATTGCGAGGAAGTCACAAAACGGCGCGCATGTGCCATTTCCTTTCCGTTCTGTAAATTACCCGGAAGGACAGCTGCTGCAGAAACGGTGGCGCAACAATCTCGTCATGTTCGGCGCTCGATTAAGGGTTGCAGCCGGTTCTCCAAAGCACGATCCTATGTCAATTTTACAACTGAATGGATGAAGTATCGTTAATACCGCATGGTGAACAGTACAAGGCACAACAAGACACAGACTAAGAAAAGAAACATACACGATTCACAAGCGCTGAATCGCATCTGGATTTATGCACAAAAGGAAGAAGAAAGAAACGTGCTGAAAGTCACGCTGTGCCAGAGCGCGACACACACAACACAACACCATCTAACTAATCTATTTTCGCCAAATAGTCCTATACAAAAACAAGGTTTCTGGTTAAAGCAGTGTGACTGATGTGTGGCTAATGCAGCGGTCCCTCCAGCTAATAATACAATGCGATTCCAAACGTTTCGTGAGTCGCCTTGTCTCGATAATGTCCGATTGTTGTTGTGCCGTTATGGATTGGAGATCACGAGCAGGTATTGCAAAGTATGGTGAAGATCAGAGCCCACCCTAGATATTAGTGAACGATTAGGCTCCAGAAGGCGGTCATTCAGTCACCGGCATGCTTGGCTCATGTAGCTCCTACCATACGTTAGTTGAACTCTGTAGACAGCGCCAGTTGAACACTACACATAGGGGTGACTGTGGCGTTTCTGGCACTTTGATGTTTTATGGTATTACGCTATCGCGCGAACATTGCAGCAAATTTGCGGCATTTTTAGCAGTTAGATTGGGAGTTATTTGTAAGATGATGTTGTGTGGGTGTGGCTTTACTTTGAGTACGTTCTTTACTTTGTTTTGCCTATATATTCAGTTGCAAGTTAGCGCTTGTGTGTCGTGGGTGTAACTTTCTTCATTCACTTTTGTTCTCTGTACTCTTCAACATGTGATCATACTAATTCTCCCAGCTTACCACACTTCTTCATTTAATACCGCATTTCTGTTGTTTTTAGACTAAGTGTGATGTTACAGAATACATATTGAGTCGTGAGTTTGGGATTCCTGTCAGATGCGTGCCGAACAACGAACACCACTCGCATTAAACTTCAATATACGTAACACAAGAAACTACAATTTCCAGAGAATTTCCTAAGGGAACGGCGAGCCCTGGGAAGGTTTGCTCACGTAAGCCATTTTGTGGCGAATAAATCTCAATTTGACGTATCGCACCACAATCGCGTTTGCATACAATGGATATCGGATATATTAAGAGCATGTCCTACTTTATACCCTACATTAGACTGCGAACGACGAATCCCCGGCCTTTTACTGGTAACAATTCATATTATGGTTCTAATGTGCAGAGGATAACTATCACTTTCCTATTGAACCGGGCCGGTGTTATTTTATCCAGAAATGCGTAGTAACCGTGCAGCCATTCTTCACAATTTTCGGCGCGTCTCTTGTGAACAAAATGAAAAAGAGAGTTCTTGTCATTACTTTTGACCAAAAAATATAATCGGTTTCTAATACAAAGCATTATAGAAAATCATTCAAACACCCTTAATGGGAATATGTTTCACACTTATTTTGGGGATCTGATAGCCTCTGTCTTTCCGAATCTACCGTATTCTTGTTGTGTAACGACCTGACTCTGCATTCATCCTGTATTGATAAGGAGAATGTTTTTACTGAAAATGCCCCATCCCGGTTATTAGGTCATTGCCACTAAGGTCTTCAACTTGTTTTTATCACCATTCTTTACTTGCTGCAAAATACCTATTCCCCAAAAATAAAATGAGTTCCGTCGTAGTATCACAAGGTCTTTGCCTAAGATTAATATATATAATTTTTTAAGGTTTAGACTTGCGCCACATATCCCTCTCAGGATGCTGTGGAAAGGAGAGTCATTGTCAAGACCGCTGAATAAATATCCAGGATTTTCTTGTCAATTTTATAAAGCAAAATCAGAATATGACTGTCTTCATTGCTCATGAATGCAAATTAAGTGTAGTCTGGCGTTTTAATAAATCTACTCAGTCAGAGTATGCTTTAATATATTGTGTTTTTATATTAAATCCTTTATTTGAATGTACTTAAAATATGTTTCATCATCATATTAAAGACGTTAAAAGAAATTTAATTAACAATAGACTTTAATACAGACCAGGTTTGGAAAAGTATTTTCTTTCGCAGTGTGTACAACCGACAGTTGCCAGAAGGTTTACTCTTGAGGGCTGCAGAGGAAAAAGAGAAAAAGAGAAAAACACAAGGAGGGGAAAAAAAGAAACAAAACAACCAAGTAAAATCGGGTAGGAACAAATTTCCCGTGAAACAAAGAGTGAAAATAAGTAGTAAAAGTACACAACTCACTTACAAAGAAATCGTCTTAACGGGACACCTTTTAAAACTGCTGTAAAGTTTTGCTATCTTGATATCTCGCCGGTAGCTCCACTTAATTGCTTTCTTTAAGGCGAAGAGGAGCCTCCGGTCCCGTGTATCCCCCTTTATTTAATTCCCCGTTGAGCCTATTTTCCCCATTCTGTACGGGAAGGCTCGGGTAACCTTATAGCGGCACCGCCAACTTGTGCCAATACTGCGACCTTTGAGCACGAATGCCTGTTTGAGCCGACCCCTGGCTTCTCAGTTGTAATCCCCCTACCGTTTTTTGCTGTGCTGTGGTGATGTAGGCGTGTTGCTTGTGTAGGATATGGTACCTAAAGGGCGATTTGCCAATGAGCCAAAAGCAACTTTCTTATTTATTTTTATGTTATATAAATTAAAACAGGTTTTTGTTACGTTTTTTTGTGCCATTGATATACTTTTATTTGTCCTTTTTCATCCTGTTTCAAGTGAAATACGTGTTCCTAGCTTTTTTCGCTTGTTTTTTTTTTGTCCCTCCGTTTCCTATCATCTTTTCTCTTGATGCCCTGAAATAAAAATATTTGGCAACTGTCGGTTGTACCCAGAGAAAAATGTAAGGCTCCTATGAAGTGTGTATGTATCAGTTTTTAATTTTACTTAAATTTATCTTAATTAACTTATCTTAAAATAAAAGAAAATAAATGGTTTTAATCAAATACAAAAAAATATCTCGCGTTTTCTTCCCATATGCAAAAATAAAATTTATACTTTGGTTCTTGAGATATGCGAAAAAATCCTTAAAATATTAGAGAACATGTATTGAAAATAATAAAAAAACATCTACCTAGACTACCATGCGGTCAATCTATACTGAAGTCTCGATCTGCCTTGTCGAATTCGGCCATTGTTTGCTATTGACTGATTTGTCATGAACTTCTAATTTTTTAAGAGCTACTAGATAAACAAATATCTTTAGAAGTAAACTTCTTTTGTTTCTTTTACTGTAAATTACATTAATGCAACCCCGAGACAATTTGACTTCAAATGAGATCGCCGTAGTAGACGAGGCGTTAGGCCGTGAATTAAATCAAATGTAAGTTTCTAGCTTCAAAATAATCTATCTGGTTGTATGACCGCATACGTGTCCGGGAGGTTCTGTTTTAGTCTCTGGAGAGCAAAGTGGTGGGTTCGAACCTTGGGTGGCCCTTCACTAATGTTCGATATAAATATAATGGTTCATCTTTTTTGCTGTGTTACGGTAGGCTTCACTCTCAACATTCGCTTGCGGATTTCTGGCTTTACCGAACCTTTACTGTAGTGTTCAGGATTAGCATATACTCCGGAAAATACCTCTCTTTTATGAGTTACTCTCCAATTAAATGTTCTCGAAAAATATTCCTGAATTATCTCGTAGTTTAATTGAGAACAAGAACGAAGTTCTAATGGTCAGTTTCAAATGTCGCTTTGAATTTCTGGAGTCGTTAGTTAAGGTAGCATACTTCCATCTCTGGCATTCAAGTATGTGTTACAATTAAAATTATTAAATTGTCTTGTGAGATTTAAACAAAGGCATACTAATGAAGTTAATAACATTAAGTGAACATTGCAGGAGATCAGCCAAGGTTTTCTGGCCATTCGACACTTGAAGGAGTGAGTTGTAATTTTGAGCAAGAACTTGCATGCGCAATATATAAAAAGACGATATATAGTGTCTTTATATAATTTACACGATAATAAATAATATAGGTAAATCGTAAGAGGCAAGAAAAAGTTTCCTTTTAATTTGTCCGAATGTCGACACAAATGTTCCATGTAATACATAAATCTTTGCAAAACTACATAGATTAATATGATGTCCTAATAATATTTACGTTAACATATATTTGCCCTATTATATCGTATCTATTGACGCCGTTCGCGAAATTTAGCAGGCGATTCTCTAGCTATCATCACCATTGGTTTTCACGTAGCGAGCAGGAGCGACAGCTGACGGCGTATATTCGTCGGCTCGTCAGCTCACTTCAAGCGTTGCTTGGGTAATGAGGAACGGGGTGAACGTATGGTTGTTCTAAGCAAGCACTTTCGTTGCCGAAGTGTCCAAGCGCAGGGATTTTAGTTAGCTATTCGTTCTGGTACTAACACACGAGATAATGAAAGTATCAAAGACCTTACAGCTCTACAACATCTATTTCGGTGAAAAGGGAATAAACTTTATTCTCATCCAAACAAGAATAAACTGAGCAAAGACTAGCTCATCAATTTAAAAGGGTCAATCCAAACTCAAGCACCTTCTCTCGCGTGTGTAGCAAACACTTGAATAAAACATTTGCGTAATGTATTGGATTCATTGTGTTGTAGCAGCGCTGGTCAGTTATTACTTCGAAGTGAATCTTTATGCATTTTGCAAATCAGTCGACAAATGTTTCTTTGAATCAACTGGATGTATGAGGCGGTGGTTGGCTCCGGAACTTGTTTCACATGCATATTCATTCGACCGATCGAAGCGATTTGTGCGAAACCACCACCGCCATCAAGACCTCTAAAATTTTTTAAAAGAAGTCGGTGCATTTTAGGGCCGAACACGAGATATACATTTTATATGAACTGGGACCATTTTTGTGGGGTAGTGCTTTCGGACTCAAAATAAAGAAAAAAAAGAAACAGTGCGGTGCACTTTCCAGCGAGAGTTTTTAAATTTATGCTCAATCTTTAGCAAAATTTACTGTAAAGAAACTAATCCATTTTTTTTAAATTTCCCTGGCCATGCCGGGGCAATTTTGTTATTTTTTTATTTCATCTTTTCTTTCGAGCGGAGGTAGCGATGTGGGAAACTCTTTTGTGACATATTCAATGTTGGAGAGTTAAGTCGTCATTGCAAGAGGACAACTATCACTTTTACATTGTCCCCAGGATTTCGCACGAACACTAGCTAGTAAATGTAGACTCACACCTAAAGCGAAACGCTTGTACTAACAAAACTGCAATCACCAAAACAAAAAAAAAACATTAAACGCTACGCAAAAAAAAAAAAAGATTACAGGTACAAGCACAGCCAAGACGACCGCGCGTCCTACACCCTGGTTGCTAGAAAAACATTTTGTTTCTACAGCAGCCTCCACAGACTCCAGAACACTAGAATCAAAGACGCCGTTACGCATACCGCGCAAGCTGTCACGTCAAGATTAAGTCCTGTATCTGATTATTTAAAGATTGTATACTCCTTTTCCGTGCAGCCGTCGCCATCTTTAATCGTATAACTTCAAGTATGGGGGACATCATTCTTTTGCCCGCACCAACTTCAATTATGGGGGACATCATTCTTTCGCCCGCACCAGTCAGCTGGACGGCATTAAAGTTCTTTTTTTATCACGACTGTCTATCTTTTATGTTTTCAGTCATCAAAATTTTTTTTACTGGTTCCAGATTGCAATGTTCGGCTTCCTTAACTCCCTTAGTACCGGATGTGTGCTTAGTACCGGATATGACGAACTATATGTTTGAGAACGAGGGTAAACGGAAAATGTAAAGGCGATTATAAATTATCCGTATTCCGGTTATGTTATAACTGTTGTTGACCGCGCCGTAATGACGGCGATTTTCGTACGAAGTCGTACTATCCCCAGGCAATGCTGTTAAAGTTTTAATGTATTACGTCACTTCATTCGTGACTGCGCTGCAAGAAGAAATGGCAGCCGCACCTTGGTTTGACATGAAATAGAGTAGCATGCCGTTATTAATGGTTTGTTGTCGGAGTGTGTGTCTGGTGCATATATTTCGTGGAAATTATGTGGGAAGCGTTTTGTCACTAGAAAGTGTGTTTGCTTGGGCGCAAAAGTTTAAGACTGGACAAAACGTGTCAGCCGTAAAGAGGAAGCCGGGTATTTGCCAAATACACGAGGGTTATGTGGCATATCATTCGCAATGCACTCAAGCTTCTGCCTTTGCAATAATCCGCGACAAACTTAGTTTCCGTAAGGTTTGTGGTGCGGAATTTGTTTTAATCAACTCATATATAACATAAAACTTGGGGACCATTCCACTTAATAAAGTAAACTCGTAATATATTTATAAGTTCTTTTTTGTTAAGTGAACACCTATTCGTCGACATGTATAAAAATTAACTTAACCACTCTTTGCAATTGCTTAGCGCGTCGTCTGCCTTAATCCCACTCTATGCTTACAGAAAGGCGCCTGCGAGGGTGAGCCACAAAACCGTATCCACAATATCTTGAATTGCATTCACGGGTTCTGAGATTAAGTGCTCTTCGAAAGCAGACGTTGATGCTACAGATGCAGAGAAGAAAAAGGGTCACAGCATGAAAGGGAGCATAAAATATATCAAACTGTGCTAAAATGCACGAACATGCAAGTTCTCATATCTTCATCCTGATAGTCTTAAATAGTGCCCACTAGAAACAAGGATCAGAACGCTGCACGTTGTCTTGTATCGCTGACACTCTTTTCTTATTATGCTATAATTTGTGAAGTACAACTCGGGCACTAAGGAATGCAGCGCGAAACACAGGCAACGGTTCCTTCTGACCTGAATATCCGCCATAAACATGACAATGTACATTGACATATTTGAAGCGGATAAACAAGTGCCCTTGATGTAATTACTGTCAGAACATTTGCAGTGTTGGTACACATCCGATCTTATGTGTGGGTGATTTCATCTAAAATCGTGCAAGAAAAATTATGTGTCCTCAACAATTATCAAAAAACATTAAATGTTGGCGGGAAATGTGTCACTAGAAGAAAAGTGCAAAGTAGAACTGCGGAACGTATTTTTCGTTCTCAGAGTTTTGGGCTTTTCATGAGTGACACCATTTGGAGTATCGAAACTTTTATAATATTTTTCTCACAACAATTATATAACTTTTTACCACTTTCAGCCTTCCTATATAAAAGATAAAGTCTCTAGAATTTTTTTTGTTACTTTATAAAATCAAAATTTTGAATCTTGCGCTTTTGACAATAATAGGCCAAGTTTGAATCGAGCTAGCTTTCGATGAACAATAACTTAAGGCATAAGAAACATATCGAATGAAATCTTGCGTCTAAGTCGGTTTAAGACATTCTATTATTGTTAATTTAGGAATAGCTTGATATGGAAGAAACACAACAGTGAACTTCAAAAGACATGCTAAAAATACAAAATTAAACTTCATTAAAATAAATCGTATTCGTTTTATTTCCCAATTCGTTCTATATGGACAGTGTTCTATCTGTTCTTATAAATGCAATAAGATATCTTTGACATATATGGTTTCATTCACATTAAGCAGTGCGTTTGAAAATGAAGACATATTTCACCTTCATTCAATGATGAAAAGAAATGGGCCGATCGCCGAATCTTTTACGTTATTATTATATATAGAATGCTTGTAACGTGACTGTTGTGTTTATGGTATACATCTTGTATACATTTAGTAAAACGAGGAATGATTGGTATGTTATAAATTAAAAAAAGTTCATGCACATGTCCAGGTCATTTATAAAATCTTAAAGTTTCTCAATTGTTTTTTTCAAATAAACCTATTGAAACGACTTTTTTTTATTTAACACGCCATAACAATTAAGTACCACAAGCTTCTATGTGAGGCAATGAAGGGGCGAGATGAAATTATTTTTAGATACATAGCGGGCCGTGTGCGAAATTTAGCTTCTCCTATACGGCCGCATTTTCACGTCTACTGGAGAGGCTCGTTTAAAACTTCTTGATTTTATTTACATTTGAGGAAATAACAAATCATTCAGTTAAACGCGTGAAATACATAACAATACATAGTAATTTTAGTATTATAAGCTCACAGCAGAACTTATAAGGTGATAAAATAAGACAGTGAATTTAAATGAGATTAACATTACTCTTGAGCATTCACTTTCTTATCGCAACCCTGTAAGATTTGTCTAATATTTTGAGCCTTCATCCACAAGTGACAGGATTGAATGTATTTTCACAAATACAAATACTCATAGTTATTAGTATTTTTTTGCTGTGTCACGGTATTGGGTGAGGCATTCTGCTTCACTTTTGAAGAGTACAATTTCAGGAACTTTCGGGGTCACTACAGAAGCAAAGTCATCAGAAGTTCTAGTGTTTTCCAGTTCTGACGACCTGAAGTTAAGCAAGGAGGCGTGGTGACTGAGGACTCTCCCCACGCCATTATACGCACTTTTGCCGTGTCCCGTAGCTTAAAGTAATCAGTTTGGTCACCGCTTGTCCTCTTCGCCATCTCGTACAGCAGAAACAAATGTTGTAGTCATTACCGAAAAAAACGTAACAAAATACGTTCTTCATTGCTTGCAATATAAAGGAACGCGTTACCTACCTACGTTACCTCAAAATAAAAGGATCACGCAACCAACACCGTTACCGGTAAAATGTAACCCACGTTACTTTTGCGTTACTTTTTATTTATAAATAAGCGGAAACAGCATTTTTTGGAGGATACCGTGTTTCGACACTGGGACAAAATGCTTGTGGCTTGGGGTTTTTCTGAAGTGGGATTTCTTGCGTGGGGACAAGACAGGCACAGTTTTGAAAGTATGTGAAATGATTGCAGCGAGGTAGAGGGGCTTAGAGCGATAAACAGGTTCATTAGGCAAAAGTACCCCCCCCCCCTTTGCTGCTGCCAGGTTTTTACAAGTTTGACCACTAGACACGTGACCTTAAACAATCCTTAGGTATTTACGCTAAATTTAGTCTAGATTTTGTATTGCGATCGCTGTAAAAACTTGATAAACTATTTTTAAATATTGTTAGCCCCAGAGATCAATGTCTTGCTCATATAAAAACCCAAGATACAACACCGAGTCTGACGGCATCTAGCCATTGCGAAGCTGCAAATCTTTTTGTCCTAAAACCATGTTTTGGGCTTAAAACAAACAAGGCATTACTTATTTCGTCGGTAGTGCTATTTAATATCAATAGACAGTTATCTTTGCGTGGTAATTTCTTAAGATCTATAGTCGGTGGCAGGTCAAGAACAAAGTGGAAGCGCCTCCCACCCTACTTTAGTGGAACGAAAGCTAGAAAAACGCGACCACCCTCTCCACCGTTCCCTCCGCTGCAGGGGAAAGGGGAGGGAGGAGCTTCCACTTCGTTCTTGACGCTGGCCACCGACTATAGACGTAAAACCATAAGGTCGCACATCGATTCGACGAAAATGTGCAACATGGCGGCAGTGGGTGGGCCGCCACTTTCAGCTGCGAGATTATCTCTCTAAGCCCTCTATTTCGTTGAATAAGCGAATAAGCGTAACCACTAATGACTTGGCACCTCTAGTTCGTTTCAGCTTAAGTCCAGACACAGCCGACGCTTCGAGCTCGTGGGACAAATCAAGCAGTGTCGAAAACGCGTTTCACTGGATATTTTTTTAGGATTGGTTCGGCGGTGAAACCCTTACAAAACATTTATATCTGGCCAGATCTGAAGATTTCAGATATGTCCATATCAAATATTGGCCACATATAACCTGATATGGTATATCTGCCAGATATAGCCCCATGATGCCAGTTATAGCCTGATATCCCTGGCCAAGTATGGAAATCCCAGATCTGGCTAAGTAATGAAATTCCAGATCTGGCCAGGCGTATCAAAAGGACACAAGCCTGAAATCAGCACTTTATATATTTTTATTGTCTACAATTCTCCCAAGTGCCCTGGCCCGCACTAGAGGAAGTATAGGAACGGATCCTTCAGCTCCCTAGTCATCGCTAGTTTTGACCATTTCCATGGTTACACAATTTCGAGTGTGATTCGTAGTCACCCTGAACAAGCGTCCCATAAAGTTCAAGTACTTGTCATATCACTTTTAAAATTTCTCGTCAATGGCAGCGCTTATGATACTGTACATATATGTCCAACCTTAAACCAGGCTGAGGCGCCGAAATCTCTTACAATATTATCATTCTCGGGATTGTTGTTTTAGCAGGAATTACTAAAAGCCGAGAAATCACAACAACGCAAAACTGGGATTTAGCTCTGGATTCAGCGGAGCTGTTTATAGCATTTTTAGCGTTTCTAACTTAATATCAGCGTCTTTGAAGTGGTACGAGAATGATAATAATGTAAGAGATATGTCTGCAGCTTATCCATGTTGAAGGTTAAACAGAATGCACAGTACTGACATATGGCGAAAAATGTTAAAAGTGATATGACAGGTACTTGGGTTGAATACGACACTTGTTCAGGGTGACTCCGAACTACACTCAAAACTGTGTAACCATAGAATTGGTCGAAATTTCCGATCACTTAGCAGCTGAAGAAACAGCGTCCCCATGATTCCTCGAGTACGGGCCGAGGTGCTTGGGGATTTAGCAAATTTTCTATTCCGGCGTAACGTTAACACTTCAAAAATAATTATTTCTACATTGATTGTTTTGCGAAAATTAGCACAAATAATCTCAAACTTAAGCTTGCCAAAGCTTATAGTTTGGAATTATTTGTGCTAATATTTAGCGTGCAAACAATGAGTCATTCACATTTTGCTAACAAATTAAATTCTTAAACTTTTTTTATTTTTTAATATATTGAAAACCGGCCGCCAGATAAAGCTGTATATACGTTAGATAAGGCTGTGTACACGCCAGATAAGTCTGTATATACGCTATATCAGGCTGTATATATGCCAGATAAGTCTGTATATACGCCAGATATGTCTGTATATACGCCATATCAGTCTGTATATACGCCAGATAAGTCTGTATATAGGCCGTATATAATCATATAATGTTTGATATGGCCAGATATGGCCCAGATATAAGATTCCTATACGGAAGACAACGTACAAAAACTTGACGAACACCATTAGTCTGCACTTTCGACGATGTCTGACTGGGCCTCGCAGCGTCGGCTGCATCTGGACTTGGTGTGAATCGAAATATAGAAACACGAAGATTACTTAATTGCACTTTTTTCTGGTCTTAGTAAGAAGTAGTGAGTGACGTAACTACGTTACCCGATACTAGAAATAAGTGACGTAAGTGCGTTACGCGTTCCTGTTTCAGAAATTTAACGAGTACGTTACTTCGTTTAAAAAAATAAACGAGTTATCGCCAACACTGGGCTTTTAACCTATTTTTGAAATGTCTAGCCTCCCCACCGGAGATGTGGATACGTTTTGTAAATATCAAAATGTTTTCTACCAGCCACTCTTAAACTGCGCGCAGAGCAAACACTGCGTGTGCCGTATTATGCAAGACGTCGTCGCTGACAACTCGAAGCTGTACATTTTCAGCCCCGTGTATTGACGCAGGTGAAGCTAGCATTACCGACTTGGCTTTTCAATGAAGGGTTATGCCACTCGCGAAAGAAAGACACTTCAGGTTTCCCCCAAATCAAAATGCAATACGGTAATACGAGTCTTGCAGATGCGACATTTTTGAGCTTACAGCAAGCCACTGAGCATGTCGGATAAATTAATGGGCGAAGTACTTTGTTAAGCACTCTTCGGAGCTGTTTGCAAAATGCGTTGCTTCCCATTTATTTCTTTACGTGCTTGATAGATTCCCTGAAATCAATTCACTTCGGCCTCGTCTTGCGTTCATTGGCACCGTTTTCATGTGTTCAACGACCCATTTTGGACACACCTTACAGGTCAGCAAAACGCACTCCTTAATTGGGTTAGGGACACAGGAAGTCTCTTAATGTATGAAAGATTAATAACATAACAAACATGAAAGAACATAACAAAACAAAATATGGGGACCGAAAGAATGTGCTGCACATGAGGCTTCGATTAGCCGTTCTGAAAAATGGTGAAGTAACGATCGTGCACTCCCCAACCATCTTCTCTAACTTCTCTTCTAAACGCCGAAGCTAAAGGCCGGGCGTCTGCCGTCCGATCGGTCGAGACTTCTTGCGAGCAAAACAGTTCGATCAAGGCACTAATAGTTTTTTTCTCTTCATATTTTGCATGATAATCAATTGAAACATCACGTGCACCTCTATTTTCAACCATGATGAATCACTACATCTAACGCTTACGCATCGCATTAGCACCTCAGGAGAATTATTTTCAGCTTCTGTTTTGCCAAGAAACCACCGTTCAGCCCCCTGCCTACATCTGGTGTACGCCCTGGCTCTGCCCGCTCCTCCTAAAGACCAAACTCTCTCTGGTATACTGCTCTGACCGAAACGGGAGAACTTCGGGGAAACAAAGAGGGGCCGGTGCATTAATTCAGCTATGATTAGGGCCGGTAGGTAGTGAATTATAGAGGTGACTAGAGAAAATAGAAATACGGCACACATGAACAGGGTCTGCGTAAACAATCATATGCAGAAAACAAAAAGGAAGAATGTAAAGACCCACTCGACCACACTCGAGGAGATAAGAATATAGGCCGAAAAAACGCCAGAATATATTAGGCGAACAATTGAAGCACCACATTTATAGCTTAGAACCGAATAAGAAAGCTGAAAACACCGACAGCATCAGGACTCCTGAGAAAGAAAATGAGAAACAGGAGCAAACGCAAGACGAAAACGCGCTTTCTGTCTTGAGCGGCGGAACGCACACATGGCATACCAATGATCTTAATTAAGATCGTAGGAGGATGAAGCAGCTTGATGGTAAGGAAGGAAATTTATTAAACATATACAATCGGCACAGAGCAAAATGAATAAAAGGAGGTGGCGATGAACGTGTATACACATGCAAAATAATCAATGACGGCATAAAATCATACTTCCAAATAATAGTAATTTTTGTTATATATTTACAATAGCCACTGCCCAGCAGGACGCTTCCCCTGCTCATATTTGGGCCAGTTTTAGCAAACTTGAGCCAGGCTTGTGCCAAGCTTGCTCGTAGCTCGCGCCAGTCTGGCCCAAGCCTCGGCCGAGGAAGTGTACTACTTGCGTGTCAGCTTAAAAATGCATGGCGTGACTCATTGCGATGGCGCTTCTTGATTTGATATTTTTTTCTTCTGCTTTTTATTGGCGAATAGAGAAATCTTATTTGCTTCATAGAGCAAGTGAAATGGTCAGGACTCACAACGTCCAGCGGTTCTGAATTTGTTAGGGACTGTACCGAATGTAACAGTTTCAAAAAGTATCTCTGGTGCATTACAAGTAGAAGCTAAGAAACAAACTCGATTACTTTTCAGAACAAAACACATATAGTTTTAAGTAGAGAAAGCGACTAAACAAAACGACGTCCGCCAACATAAGCCATTTCTGCAAGAGGGATTTCCCCTCCATCATAAAGTTAGCTTGCTTTTGTACTTGAACTTGTTTTGGTTGCGCACTTGTCTAACGATGCGGCTTGACGATTCCAAGACTGTAACTGCTCCTTGCAGCACAATTACGCCCCACCAAAAAAATAAGAAAGAAGAAGAAAAAATAGCATAATGCTGCTTTGATGCGAAACCTCCAGGGCTATATCAATGTTTTCAACATCTTGATCTTCCGGGAAACTTAAGGAGGTATGATCCTCATCTCCCCTCCCGTTCTTGGGAACACCTCTATTCTAACCAGCCTCCACTGCTGTCGAGGTTGGAGATTGTCGGAAAGAACCAGGTCGCCCTCTGAAACGAGTTTACTCTTGCGTTCTCGTTGGACTGGCACATACCGCAGTTTCGCCAGGTGCTCTCGGTTTCATCAGCGCCTGAAAGCTTCTATGATATGGTGCCGGTGGCTCCGCAACCTGTGATATTGGTGTAAATAACATCCTCTCCATGATTGACAGTGTTGTCAGTCGTCGGCGTATCATATAAAAAAGGAAAGGCAGAGTGGCTCGGGATCACCCGGTTCCTCGTAAACGTGCGTCTTTGTATTGAGTTCAACACTGCTTCTATTTCTGTCAGTGTTTGCAACTCGTGGTAGTTCAAGCATCTGGCAGCAATTGATTTTTTCGGATCGAGTTCGTTGGTCCGACGAGGCGTTCGCAGAATCCAACCCACCATGGGTTCATCTCAACCGTGAACTTCCAATCGATTTGCGCATTGTTGAATTAGTCAAAGGCTTAGGGATTCTGAATCGCGTTCCAGGGTGCTTGGATACCTCTGTTGGCCATTTTAATCAAGAGAGCATTGTTACTGTCAATGAACCGAGGAACTCCTCTCGAGATAAAACCTATCAGTGCCATTAGGATGTGATTCAGTCGACATGTGACTAACCAGCTCTAGGTGAACTCCCTTTTCTTACTGCACATGTGAACCGGGTCACATAATACTTGAACAATTAGTTTTCTTCTTTCACTAGCAGTGTTCCTGCGGAGTTGACTCCCGTGATCTAGAAGGGTTGAACCTCTTTAACTCGGTCGTGTAGTGCAGTGCAGTCAACTCAGAAGCTCGGCAGGCATTGAAGCGTTGACATATTATGCACCTTTTTATCCTTTTGACCAGCTGTTGAGCTTGAACCACCCAGTATATCTCTACAGATGAACAAGGTGTTTCGTGTTCCTCCATTTATCACCTGACGATGAGACTGACGAAAATCAGTTATCCCATGTGATGTCGGCTTCTTAGTACATTGGGATGTCACTTTTTATATGGATTGTCAGTTTGTTGAAGTGTTTCGTCATTGTCTAGGGGCACGGCGACGCCCCACAGAGGAGAATCCGAAGAGGGGCGCTCCTTTTTCCAAGTGCAGTTGATCTATCGGTGGACGTCTTCACGGTGTGCGTGCCGTGTCCAAAATTTTTAGCCTGTGCTATTTCAAGGGCTGTGTTAGTGAGCCCGAGTCCTCACTCACATGTCATAGCATGTTGATGAAGCCTTGAATCTGTGCAGCTCCACGAAAGAGTCCAGTTCCGTGGCTGGAGTATTGGATGGTCGACACCCTTGAAATCGCGGTTTGAACGCGTAGCTTGAAAAACTTAAATTGTCCCCTACTGGAAATAACACTTCAGCCCTGATGTGTTATGGGACGCTCAACGGTTCAAACACTTTTTAGCCAATAAAACACCTCAGCTGAAACACCTTCAGCCCTTCCATCCCCTTCAGCCCTTGAGCCCATTCAGATTTTCAGACCCCTCATCCCTTCAACTTTTTAGACGTCCAAATGACTGTGAACCATATACAGAAAATGCAGTTCCCAGAATTTTAGGAAGATTATTTCAGACACTGAGTTTTACATAGATGTTGTAGCTCAAAAAGACCATAATAAGAACCAGCGTTTCCTCAAAAACGGGCGGAAGAGGCTGTTGACCAAAATGAGAACACTAAATAAAAACAACTGAATTATTTGTAAAAAAAAAGTAGATTTTAAGGTGCTGAATTAAACGATGGTAGAAGCGGCCGTGGCCTGCGACTGCTGGTTGTCCATCGTCGGCCTCGTCGGCTGCCTGGTCCTGGGTGGCAGAAGTCCGTGTTTTGGCTGTGACCTTGGATGCGGCGACTTGATAGGGTCTCGATCTGGTCTTCGTCGGGTCCTCCGGAGCTTGGGTTCGGACTTGTACTGTGGGAACTCGGTGGGCTGCGCTGCACGGGCATGCGCTACCCAGCACCTCCACCGAAATGTCACGAATGACAAGTGATGAGGCGATAATGACTGAAGAAACTAAACGCTTAATGGGGCGAACTTGTGCCCAAAAATAAAAAGGGAACAGAAGGCGTCGAAGGCGGCGAAGCAGCAGGGATCGAACCCTGGCTTTCTGCGTGGAAGGCACGCGCGATATCCGTTAGGCCACGAGCGCGCTGCCTACATAGTCAGCTGCGCTCGCGGCAATATATATATACAGGGTGTTTTTTTTAAGCTTAACAGAATTTTTAAAAACAAACCATGAAAGCTAGGTTAATGCGGTCTGCGCAGGTGAATTATAAGTCCAGGGGGACATAGTATAGGGGACTAATCGTAACAATCAGTCGGCTAATTAGTTCAAATTCGTTAATTAACTTTTCAATTAATGAAAATAGACATATAGTTCCAATTGGAAACTTGCTCAGCGCCATTGAAAACCACTAAATCAGTAATTTTCAGAAAGACTTTGAACGCGTGAGAAGCGTAGTAGTGGACTAAAGTTACCGCTCGCGGAGCAGGTACAAGGCTGGGGCTAGATAAGAGACGGAAAAAATGCGCGGGCGCCTTATCGCAACCGCTAGCTTTGTACGTGCTCGGCGACTGCTAACTTTAGTTCACTACTACGTTTCTCACGCGCTGAAAGTCTTTCTGAAAATTACTGATTTAGTGGTTTTCGATGACGCTGAGCAAGTTTCTAATTGGAACTATATGTCTATTTTCATTAATTAAAAAGTTCATTAACGAATTTTAACTAATTAGCCGACTGATCGTTACGATTAGCCTCCTATACTATGTCCCCCTGGCCGTATTACTCACCTGTGCAAACCGCATTAATCTAGCTTTCATGGTTTTAAAAAAATTCTGTTAAGCTTAAAAAAAGTGTTTCACGAAAGGTGGACAAATTTTATATTGCGAAAACTATGCGTCGCACCAAAAAAAAAGACTTTTGTCGTTTTGGACCTGGGACAGGGGCCTATTTAAGAAAATTATCAAAGTCCGAGGTAATTATAATGTTAATTATTTTGGCTTAATTAACTTTTTTAATATTGGGTTTAAGGGCATGGTTTCAATTAGAAAATTGCTCATCATCATCAAAAAACACTAAATCAACAAATTGCAGAACGATAGAAGGCACGCGAAGCATTTTACGGCTTTCTGAAAAACCGTACAAATTCGACGGGTTTTAAAGTTTCAGTTTGTTATCGGAGCGCATCTCAGCCCCGGCGGCAGCGCGCGACGCAGCAGAGGCTGGTTGCGCTATCTCTCCACGGGGCGCGGTGCCGCCGGGGCTGAGATGCGCTCCGATAACAAACCGAAACTTAAAAACCCGTCGAATTTGTATGGTTTTTCAGAAAGCCTTAAAGGGGCCCTGCAATCATAATTAAGCGTCTACCTTTTTTGCGGTTTCCACGTCTCTTGGGGTTCGGGCAAGCCAGCGGGCACGGAGAGAGTAACTAAATATCAGTGCGTCATATTTTAACCGGACGACGCGGAAACCTCCTCCACCGACGGGGGCGACCCGCGGTACCGAAAGCGCGCGTAATGTGACGTCTTAGGTCCTGGGCTTACTACTGGTCAGAGCCGCTAAAAGCTTCTTTTTAGTCGAAATACAAAATATAAGTTGCGCGAACCGTTTCAATTATTTATAAAAGTAGTTTTTGTTCAGTATTTTAGATCAGAAAAGAAACAAATGCAGTTTATAAAGTACGGAAACAAGAAATGATCCCTCGACATGCCCGCCACCAAGCGGTGGAAAAGGCGGCGCATACCAGAAAGGAGTAGTGGGATCAGGCGCCGACATGGAAAGGTCCCGGATGTACGCGGCGGCGCTGCGGCCGTAGGGACCGAAGGACCCGACCGGCTCTGAGCATTCCCAAGGCCTTCGGTGAGCAGCTTTGTCTGGCGGTTTGCCCGTTTCGCGGTATGGCAGCGCGAAGTGGCTCCCATTCTGAACTGATCTTTACCCCGTGTTTGCTGTCGTTTGTGGCCAATGAAGTGTCATGCCGAATTTGTGTTTAATCGCGCAGCAAATGCAATGACAGCCGCTCTAGCTGCCCGCTACATACAGCCTATCCAGAACACACTTTAGTGGCGCCCTCTCGCGCCGTCGACACGGAGTACGGCAGCCGTGAGCGCTCGCTCAGCTCACTATTCCTCGTCTAGTTCACGGCCACTCAAGCAACCAAGGACGTCATGAAGGAGGTTATTTTTTGCTTGTTTTTGTAATTTTAATTTCTCTATAACTTTTAAAATAAAGCGAAATTCGAGAAAAGAAAAGTGTCATTAAGTTACTACGTTCAGTGCGCTCAGGTTTAGTGCAAATTAAAAATTAGTAAAAAAGTCATTGCAGGGCCTTTTAAAATGCTGCGCGTGCCTTCTATCGTTCCGCAGTTTGTTGATTTAGTGGTTTTCGATGACGCTGAGCAATGTTCTAATTGAAGTTATGCCCTTAAACACAATAATAAAAAAGTTAATTACGGAAAAATAATTAACACTCTAATTATCTCGGACTTTAATAATTTTCCGAAAAAGGACCCTGGCCCAGGACCAAAAAGACACAAGCCTTTTTTTGTTGCGACGCGTAGTTTTCGCAATATCGAATTTGTCCGCCTTTAGTGAAACACCCTGTATATATATATAGTACAATCTCGATAAACGGAACCTGAAAGGACCAGGAAAATATGTTCCATTTATCAGGAGTTTCATTTACTGAGAGTATGTAGTGTAGGTACACTAAAAATGTTGAATGCCAGCTTAAATGCTGTTTCCACAAGTGCACAATTTGTAAACACCAGCAAGTGAATGTAGAAGGCAAAATAATGACAAAAACACCAAATTCCTGCTTTTGTATATTCACACAAACCGTGTAAAAACGTTGAAGCAATATTCATGTTCTCCATTTCCCTCTTTCCCTGCTCTCCAGGGTGTCTCTAAAAACAATCACTCACTGAGTAGGAAAAAACGAGGAGATCTTGGTTTGTTTAAGATCCAGCAACCTCTTCATCCGAATGACGTCATCTATGGCCGAGAGGTTCTGTAGGTGGACTTCTGAGCCTTGCTCTTGTAAAAAAATTATTTAAGTGCTTGGAGCGCCGAGTCTGCCTGGTGAGCGGTGAGTCTGCCTGGTGAGCTCTTCGTGTTCAGGGAGTCGCAGCCTCGTCCTGTTTGGTCCAAATTGCGTACTGCTGAACGCACTCCGCAGCTTTTCCTTGTCGTGAAGAATCCTTGTCAGGCTACCTTTGGGAATGGCATACTTCGTTGCAAGCGCCGTTTTCGTGAAGCAACCGTTATCGAAATCATTAATGACTTCAATCTTTTTCTCTAACGTGAGCGCACGGTGTTGTCGCTTCGTGGCCGCCATCGCAGAAAGTAGGACACTAGGCCTAAGATGCGAGCAGAAGCCTTGTTGAGCCAAGCCTACCCAACATAGCCAGCTATGCGTAAAAAATGAGAAAAGAAAACTCCCAAAAACCATGCGTACATGCTAATTTTGGGCAATAAAGCTAATAAATATTAAGAACTTTTTTAATACTGTTTTATTACTCAAGATTTATTTTTCTTTTCTGCGATAGCGAAAATTATGTCGGCGACAAAGTTTCGTTTTCGGTTCCGTTTATCCGGAGGCGCGAGAATTTGAGTTCCGATTAGACGGGATTACTTTTACATTGCATGAATACAAAACCAAACAACTCCGAGATAGTTGTTTCGTTTAAGCAACAATTCCGTTTAAGTGATTTCCGTTTAACGAGATAATACTGTATATATATATATATATATATATATATATATATATAGGGTCTTTTTTTAACTTTCAGATTTGTTTAAAAAAAGGCGTGAAAGCTACATTCTTGCGATATATGCAGGTGAGTTATAGGGCCAGGGTGGCATAGTATAGGGAGATAGTCGCAACTATCAGTTCGCTAATTAACTAAAATTTGTTAATTAACGTTTTAATTATTTTAAATAGACATAAAGTTCCAATTAGAAACTTGCTGAGCATCATGGAAAACCACTAAATCTACTCTTTTTAGAAGGATATATTGCCGGGGCAGCATTTTACGGCGTTCTGTAAAAACGCTTCATTTGGACGGATTTCTAGATTTCAGTTTCTTATCGGAGTGCATCTACGCGCCCGCGGTCCTGCTCCCCTTACTTAACTAACCGACCAATAGTTGGGACTATCTCCCTACACAACGTCCTCTTGGCCGTATAACTCACCTGCACAAACCGCATTAGTGTATCTTTCATGGCTTTTTTAGACCAAATCTGAAAGGTTAAAACAAAACCTGTAAATACTATATATATATATATATATATATATATATATATATATATATATATATTTATTTATTTATTTATTTATTTATTTATTTGTTTATTTATTTATGCAGGTTACTTTTTTCATTCTTTCTTTTTTATGGAAATTTCATGGTGGTTTCTTATGTCTCGCTAGGCGCTATCCGAAACCATCAGCTTTTTTTTGCTAGGAACTAGACACGAGGGACCCTTTAGAAAGCCAGAGCCACCACAAGCAAGGTAAAATGTCTGGCAGCGACCACAGCACTGGCCATCATTCGCAAAAACAAGGTGCAAGTCAGCTTGCCCACCTTACGTCGCCATTAGCCCCGGTAACACTATATTGTTGAATAGACTGCAGCCCACTGCGGCGCCATTATGTGCAGTCGAGACGAGGCGAGCAGCCATCGGGGTGGCAATCTCCGCGGTCGTTTTCTAGGTCGTTAGCCGCTTTCGTCCAGGCTCTTTATCGTGCAGACCCGCTGAGTCGACTGATCGATCGAGGCACAGCAGGCATTCGGCCTAATGCATTTGCAGCGGAATCTGAAGCAACAAGTACTTGCACTTGTCGGCGTCATTACCCACACCTCGGAACACTAGAAATGTTATTCTTTGCCAAAGGGCCAAACCAGCCAAAAAGCGACCCAATGCCAACAGACAACCCAAAGCAATGCAATCAATGAATAATGCTCTTGACGTCCCTCTGCCTCTTCAATTGCTGCTTAACGCCATTCCATACAAGACTGTCTTCCTATATGGAAGTTTTGTTTGTTCTTTCCAGCACACAGTGCGAAATTTGTTTGTTGGCCTATCACACTTTTTCCTCTGGTTTAGTACGAACAGGTGTTTCATAGTTTAACGCTATGACTTTTGTTATGAGTAAATGTGGACGCCAGGGGGGGATTTTGTGTATATATCACGGGAGTGAGACAAAATTTGGCAGAGACACTTAAGACTCCTTACGTATAGGAATGTGAACGCATTCCTACACTCAGCGCTTTCCTACAAGCCGCGCGCCACGTCTTACCTATCGCACACGGCGCTCCGTCGGCGACATCACGCTGCTCCACTGCGCAAGCGCAGCGAACCTCGCTGGCTTCAAGACGGTTTCCGTGACGAAACAACTGCGTTGCTGTGCTTTTCTTTGTGTTTTATTTTTGAGGCGCGCGCTTGATATGATGTATTGGTGTGACTGTCTTTCGGGCACAACGCCGACGCTTTTTCGCGTAATGGGACAAGTAAGGCGTTTTCCTTAGTAAGCTCTGATTAACGATTTGCCTCTTTTGTCGAAATCGTTTTCTTTGTCATGCTTAGTTTGACTTGGTTAAGCTAACGTACCCCCGTTTTCTTTTCCTTTCTTTTTGTTGTTACAGTTTGCACATCCATCGGTAGTTTCCCTTCTTACAAGAGTCGCGCCACTATTGTTGTTTTAATTATAGGCAGTTGTTTCTCGCCTGTATATATCTTTGTAAAAGAGTTCAAAGTTCATTTATGCCTTGGTGTGGGTGTGTGAGCATCAAGGCATTCATTGTAAACTCTGGGACGAAGGAGAAGGACGATAGACAAACATAAAACTCCAAGCACAACTAATCTTTTATTCCACAAACACCTCCCTCAATAGGCCCACGAAAGAACGAAACTCCTACTTAAGTTGTCAACTTGGCCTCACAAATGCCTCTTGACTAATACAGGCTGACCGAAGCCACACCAAACTTAGAGAAGGGCTGAAAACCCCCGAAACTACAAGGTTTCAGTGAGTTGAAATGTAGACTAGTTGGTCCATAATTATGACTAACGTTAACGAAACAGTGCACAAGAACACGAAGACAAGCGGAAGGAGTACACAATAAGAGCGTGTTCTGGTGGAACGTGTCCTCTGTCTGTGGTGTGATTTTGAGCCGTTAGAACAGTAAATATCCTAGCGTCAACCGCTCGTCTGCTCGCAAATTAAAGCGGCGCAATCTCATATAACCTCATTTGACCTTTCTGTAATCGCTCGGTACTGTCCCTAAAATAGCCAGCCATGGATGCCGGAAGACCGGATTGTGGAGCAAAACAACGCTCTCCCGCAGGTGGTAGGAAGATTAGATTTGTAAATCTTTTGACGGAATAGGAATTCAAGAGTAGAGGCGAAGCAATAATGGCAAATTTCTCGTATCGAGCTGTTATTATACATCATGTAAAAAGTCGCGTGCAGGACTGGCAAAAGCACATGGCACGGATGCGTGTCTATTAAAAGTTCCTTCTTTGTGCGAGTGTGCACTGCCCGCCACTCTTGGCGCGAGCCCAACATCCGTGCTATTTTTGCATTTTACTCAGTCATGTCAGTGAGGAGTACCACATTTTATTGTGAAGTTTAATTCTTCGTATCAGCACTTTCTACCAGACCAATAGTTTCGACTAGAGTGTTTTTCTTTTTCTTTTGTTATTCTAGAAAAAAAAAACGACGATGGCTTCATCGCATTAACAGTGTCTCGCAGTGTACGTAACTACGTGTAAACAGAAGCTTTGTACAAGGTCAACCTTTTGCATAAGGTGTCTTTCGAGTTGAAGTGTCCCTTAGCAAAAAGAGGCCGTACTTGAAACGAATTTGAAATATATTGAATATGAATATTCATTTTGTATTCATTCTGTATCATTTTGGCCGCATTCGAAATACGCACGTAATGTATTCAAAATACATCATAAATATTAATCAGAAAAGATTTTAGATATACCAAAAATATAATTCATTCCCTCTCAAGAAAAGCGGCTACGCAATTTTTTATTTTTTTGGATTTTGTTAGTAAATGTATTTCTGTGGTATTTGAAGGCTCTATTAAATACATCCCACAACTACACATCAGAAACGAACACAAACACAAACACCATGACGCACTGAACACCTGAATCACAGTCCCGTTGACTGCTCTAGAGCCTTATATAGCCTACATATTCAAGGTAATCATTTGGCCGGTGACCAGCTCTGCACTTATTAAGGTTCTAAGTATTCTATCTTCTTCTAGGGAGTCTGCCAAATGGGAAACAGTGTTTTGAAGTTCGTGGACGATATCTCTTACTAAAAAGCATTGGTACAACTAACAATAATTTGGCGCAGTCGCTAAAACAATATCCACAAAAACGGCTTCTAGAAGAAATGTTATTGCTTCTCTGCATGGCACCACTCAGGATGAAGCGAGTCAAGCTAGTTTCTTCACTTTAAAATAGTAATTTTGCTTTTATTTACTAGCTGACTATTTAATATGGTCATTAACGTCACTATATGAAAGTCACTACTCACATCACATACAATGGCGAGTATACACATTCAGTGAACTAACATTGCTCTAACACAATTCCACGCCAAACATATCTGCTCACAGCTCTTGCTGAAGCTTTCCAGCATCAGCAAGTGTTGTGGTTGTAGTTCCCTGAACCCCGTTTGTGATTGGTGTGCAAGAAACTCATCAGGTGTGTTCTTGATAGAAAAAAGGAAACAATAACATAAAATTCTCTGATTCATCAGTGCGATGCTGCACAACTCAATTGACAAACTAATCAAATGTTGTATTTAGGCAGTTTAATGTACTCCACATCTGCTTGAAGTGAATTTCTGATAGGCGAGCTTTTCAATACTTTGGTAGTTTAAGTCAAACTACCAAATTATTGCAGTCAAAAGGTACTTAGGGTATAACACAACAGTATTTACGATTTCCAGGTATTTTAATAGCATTCTGCACATATTTTTGATCGCTGCCTTTTTTTAGGGTTGGAGTATATTTTGCATGAAATAAACTAATATGTTAAGAAATCTAATTGAAAGGTATTTTGTGCCTACTAATTTAGTATTTACATATTTCAGAACGCATGAAGAGAACTTCAAATGTAGTTCAAATAAAGGCATTTTAAAACTATTTTCAGAAATATATTTTAGAACTAAGTAAAAAAAAGAAGTGTGTATTTTTGGTCTATTTTTTGTGTACTTACAATTATGAGCTGTACTTCAAATACACTCAAATTAGAATGTGGTATATTTCAAACGTCTTAGTTTTCGCTAAGGGGTTGCTTGACATATATATATATATATATATATATATATATATATATATATCTGTGTGTGTGTGTGTGTGTGTGTGTGTGTGTGTGTGCGTGTGTGCGTGCGTGTGCGTGTGCGTGCGTGCGTGCGTGCGTGCGTGCGTGCGTGCGTGCGTGCGTGCGTGCGTGCGTGCGTGCGTTTGTGTACTGTTGTTGTTTCTTACTTTTCTAAACTTTTGGCTTAGGAAGGTTTGCGAAAATCGGCACTCCTCGAAACCGGCGAGGAGTCATCACAGCCGAGAACTGGCAAGACGGCATTTCCTGGCGAGCCCTCTTGCGTCGGAGTTTGACTCTATTTCAGCTACCGCGACCAAGATCCGTCAAAATGGAAAGTCGGGCTCTGGTCTAGGTGAAATGGTTTACTCGCTTTCTTTGATCTTTTTTTAAGGATACCTTTGTGGGATCGCTAGTTGCAACCTTTCGAAAGAACCATCCACCACAAATGCACACAAACATACGCACTCACACACACACGAAAACAATTTACAAATCTAAATATCAGTCGTTTACAATAGAATTTGTTGATATACACTCCGCAATTGAAAACTTTTACTTACAACACAAGCTTGCCTTTTGTTTGTCGTGCTACCGTTCTTCCGTGAAATATAAGACGTATATATCACATTGCTAACAATATATTCTAGCAAACGTGTTATTGTCTACTCTCCTATAGTGTTGCAGCTGTTGTCTAACCAAAAGCGGAGATGTTTACTCTTTTACAGCAAGAGCTTGTATGAGCTGACAGTATTTAAACTCAGTATTGAGAAGTAATTGAAGTGATTCATATCTGAAGGCTTTCTACTGCCAGTCAGAACGCACCACGCAGTCTATGGGGTGTCCCAAGCGGACCTTCTGCTTTAAAACGAGCCAGAAAGATTGGCTCCTGCACGAAGAAAGCTCAAACTTTCACCAAATGTTCACTGATCAGGTCACTTTTACCGTGGAAACTTTCAAAACGCTGTTCTTTTTCTGTAAAAAGAAAAAAGTAGAGCAAAAAACTTGTCAAAGTCAAGGTTGGGCGCCTTCGCAGACGACCGAGTTAGCGACGCTAGAGAGCCTGTACTAAAAGGAGTTTCCAGCCGCTCGGTTGGGGGTCACGTGGTTTGTGGGCCGCATTTGCAGTACGAGCTTCAAGGAGGTGATTAAAGGGTTGGTCGTCTGCGAACGTATCCGCCTTTCCTTCTGCTTTCCTCCTCGCACGTGAAAACGCAGCACATGCGGACTTGCGACCGATCGCCGCAGGACGTTTCCGCCATTAAATTGCCAACACTCCCCATGGTTTGATATTAACCCTCTCTTCAATCTAGGCCCTCTAATCCACGCTGTTTACACTCTCAAGAAAAAAGGGTGTAAAAGGGTGTATCGTTACACCCTTTGTCCCATATAACACACCCCAAAACTTCAATTCGACGTACAGCGCCCTACAGACGAACAGACGGCCCTAAATTTTACGAGGGGCTTGATAGCCGTGTGGTACAACTTATTAAAATAGCTAATGTGCATTTTACTGACTACAAAAAACATAATCGTTTTTTTAGCCCTACTGTAAAAACTGGGTGTTTTCTTTCTGTGGCCTTTGATACGTACTTTAGCTATTTAATGAGTTATATCGCACCGTTATCAAGCCCCTCGTAAAATTTGGGGCCGTCTGTTCGACTATAGGGCTCTGTACGTCGAAATGAAGATTGGGGTGTATTATATGGAACAAAGGGTGTAACGATACACCCTTTTACACCCTTTTTATTGAGAGGGTACTTGTGGCGTCATCTCCCGGTAGGCGCGGCTAGCGCACGGCGCAGTCTGCTGTCTGCTCGCCACGCTTTTGTGTAAACCGCACATTATGCGGCATTGAAAGAGCGACAAACTCGATTCTCCCAGTCACTGCACATCTTGATAAGCTGCGTTGTCGAGAACACTCTCGACAAGAGCCCGCGAGATGTCCCGAGCTTAAACTGGACCGTTTCAAAAGGGTAACGAAAGGTAAAATGAAAACTAGGGTAATAGAGTTGGAACCCCGTGCCTGCGCGTGGAAGCAGCCTGCGCTACCAACTTGACCACTCATGCAGCAATAAAGAGGGGTTCCGCATACCGTGGCCTGTAGAGATATTAAGCCTTCTCTCCATAGACATGATTGGTCGTCTTGCTTCCAGGGTTTTTCTGTTAGCCAGTTCAACTGACATTCACTTGGTATCTTCTGTTCTCGAATACCCCGCTCTCATTTATATCAAGAAGTCAACCTTTGCCAAAGACTCGTCACAAACAAAGTGCATGTGCGTTGAAAGACGATCGAAACATTTCCTTACTTTGTGAGCTTACACCACGCCAGGCTTTCAGTCCGCAGAGGAAAGAACTTGAAGGGGGATGGGCTGTCTGGAAGAAGGAACGGAAGATGGAGAACGAAGCTGTATACGGATGGATACATGGATGTCGAGCGACGTGGTCTACCTGACGACTTTGTTGACGCCCTTAATGGTGCGTTGCCACTGTCTTACAATGGCGGAAAGGGCAAGCGGGGAACTCATTGTACTTAGCTGCCAAACCCATGGCGCACAGGGCAAATACGAAGCAGGAATATAAGATAATGCAATGAGGTGGTACCAGCGAAAGGCCCGAAAGAGGGACTAAGTAAAAAAATGAAAAATCTTTAATGAGTTTTTGTACCAGGAATGTATTTGGCTCCTTGCAGCTGGAGATCCGGGTGGTCATAATATAATTTGAGTGTAACACGCGACGGAAACGCTGGCAATTCATTTAAACATAAGATAGAATTTAACAGCCCAAAATAGTTAATGCCAATTCTGCAGAGGCGCAATTCACCTGTGGATGACTATGGTATCACTAATATGTTTTGATTAATTATTTTGGTAGAATAATCTAGTTACATCAACATATACCTAGTTAAAAAAATTGGTAATTTAAATTTTTACAAAATATAATTTGTTAGAATTTTATATTACTTTTAGAAAACAATTGATTTGGCTGCATTGTTTTTATTGTTTTATTTTTCGAAATGAGATATGACTAATAAATAACTAGTCTGGACATCCTGGATTGGCGTACTGTAAGAATCTTAATGTTCACGAGCCCCTAAGTTTCGCAAATTTCGCGACTCGTAAAATTCGTGAACTTTAGTGGGCGCGAATATTTATATTGTCTGTAGGGCCGAATTCTAGCCTTCGGAATTTGCGAAATTTAATGGTCGCGAATATGATCCCGCTGCCCAATTCGCGAGAAATTGGGGCCGCGAAAATAAAGGATTTTAAAGTACCTACAGCAGTGGAGGAAGAAGGCGCATGAAAGGTGAGTGACCTTGACTTCTTTGGAAACAGATGAGATTAATGGCTGACGTCTCCTGAGCAGATCGGCGGGAATTTCGCATCTGTTGCGTTGTTGCGTGGCGAGAAAGAAAGCAGGAGGAAAGGCGGAGGCGCTTGCAGACGACAAACGGGTTCGACCCTTCCTAACGGCTCGTATTGCAAACACGGCCCATAAACCACGTGACCTCGATCGAGCTCGTTGAAAACACCCTGTAATCCAGGCACACTATCTGGTAGTCGCTCGTACGTTCCAGCTCCTATCGCCGATCACTGTACAACTTAGTCATCTTTTGGGGCTTAAAGGCCGACGACCAGACTCGAGATTCTGCAAGGCAGAAGATCCTTCTCACCATGGGGGAGGAGGAAAGAGGCAACGGTGCATATGGTAGAAGTGGGGAGAGGAGGAAGCGAGGGAAAAGTGGAAAGCGCGAACTGGTCGTCAATCTTTAATGCAAAAAGTAAAATTATCATTTTACTTTTTTTTTAAGCGGAAGTACTCGATGATTTTTGAGAATATTCTAGAAGTGAAAACAGTCGAGACTCCTATAGGTACATTAAATTATCCTATATCTACTCTTCTAAAGATGATTACAGCAAGAACGACCTATTTCTGGGCGTTCGAGATGTAATTAAATTGAAATCATTTTAATTGAAATGAGAAAAATCTACTCAGGTGTTTTTTTGCGGAGGCTTTTTGCTGTTTTATGCTTCGATGTTTAGTTGCGTTTGATTTCATAATATGATGCATACCTTTATTTAAATACTTAGTGACATACGAAACAAGTGTGTCCCTGCTTGTGACCGTAATGTAAGCGTAACATAGGCGGCACTCATGATTCCCCGTTTGGTTATTTCCAGGTGCTTTTGTTTCTACATTCCTTTTTGGCAAAACTTGTTGCGAATGCAGAAAGTAAGCATCAATTGCACGACTGCACGAGACGTGCCGTAGTGTCATCGTAAAGTTAAGATGGAGTTTAACATAAGACAGATAGATATAAACATACTAATGTGCGCGAACAACTGCCGTTTTAAGACAAAAACAAATGCAACGAACATTTTTCCGTCCGCCTCTTCCCTGACGACTGCGTGTTATACCGTAAAAAAGTTTCTGTACAAGACCTTCTTCGACGCCAAAAGAACCTGAAAAAGGTCGAGGTATGGCGCACTAAGTGGTTAATGACATTGAACAAATCAAAATGTAAGTTAGTCCAGTTCTCACGGAAACGACAAGAATATCAGTTCTCGTACAAATTAGAAAATAACTTTGTCCGAGTGCTTTGTCTTATGAATACCTCGGTGTGACTCTAACAAACGATCTCATCTGAAGCGCTCACATTGAGCTTATCTCCACTGCGGTGGTCTCGATACTTCGGTTACATAAGACGTAACCGAAAATCGGCCATCCTGTTTATGCGTAAAATGGCTTATGATACATACATTCGACCCAAACAGAAATTCGGTACGGCCATTTGGGGCCCTCGCCAAATTTTCTTATCAAATCCTCTCGAAGAATCGCACTGGTAGGTTTATTTTAAAGAACTACGACTGGTAAATAAGTGTATCCGCCCTCAAGAACGAACTGAACTTTCCTTTACTAATCGTGCCACAAGATAGCGCGCATTTGCCCCTTTCACAAGATTTACCACTACCTTCCTGCGCTCCGAGACTCTCTCCTCCTTCCCCCCAAAACAATCCTCTTCACGGCTAAATCACCCAAGTTACGTTTACCGTATCTCGAACCTATTTTAACTTCTTGTTTGCCAATACTATCGTAGACTGGAACGACCTCATACCCCCTTCCCCCCCCCCTTTATACACACATACTATAACGCAGGCAAATCCAACCGCCTTTCCCAACACCTTAGTACTGACTTCTGTTAATTCTGATTATGGCGTCTTACCTGTTTCGTGTTTACTGGTTGTGCCATATACTGTAATGTTTCACCTCCTTGTCACTGTGCTCCGTATGTACGTACCTACACTAATTTTTGCGTCATTACCTTCTGCCCATGGTGATGGCCGCGTTGTCTTCCAACACACCATGTATTCACTTACGATGTTGCAATTTTATGCTATCGTGTCATGCACCCTCCTAACATACACACGTATGTACTGCCCTCAGACGAGGTCCCTTTAGGGAATTTGAATAAATGAATAAATTTGTTGGAAGAACTACGTAACAACATTGTTTGTTGACACAATAAATTTATGGGCTCTAATAAAACGAACGCTGAGATAGCTGGTTACGACCCCCGATATCTTGAAAATTGGTATAAAACCCACTTCGCTGTCTCAGATTGCATGCAATCTAACTTGGGTGCCGGTCACTTTCATAGCATGGCACGAACCATAGCGACCCAAGCCAACACTGCCAAGAGTAATAAAATTCCGCGCACTGGCATTTCTACGTCACCCCAGTGAGATGAAGCGTTCATTCAACGAAGTAGGTAGATTTTGCGCAAGGCACTAAAGTGTTCATATACACTGCGGAATATTCCAGCCTGACTAACTTCTAGGTAACAAAGCTTCGGGTGCATCCTAATGTGCACCCGAAGCTGTTTTTCTTCTCTTTGCTTCAATAACAAAAAAATTTATATTATAGCTTGAAACAAAAACATGATTATGTAGATACATAAGAAAGGTTTCTCTAGCATTATAGGGTATTCGTTATTGTTTTTTTTTCACGTTTCTTCCTGTTTTTATCAAAGTGGATGCATTTAAGCAGTTCAGCAAACTTCGCAAGATTCATTGATGCCAAAAAGAAGGGATGGCTTTTCTTGAGCGGAATCGGTTGTTCGAGGCTGCAGTAATGAACTAACCTACCTGAAGGAAAACTGCCTATCTAACGTCTTGAGCCCTACAATATGGGAACAAAAAAGGAAGACCAACATGGAAACATCGTATCTATAGGTCTCTAACAGTCTAGGGCTCAATATGCTATGTTTTTACCATGTATTGTTTATATTTTTTGGTGATTGACGATGTGATGGAGTGAGTTATGAACCTTCACTATGCATGCTGAGCTGCGGGCCACATTACTCAATCCCTTCGGAAGACTCAAAACCAATTGATGCTAGCGTCGACGTAAACGACGCTTGGCGGGTGATTTATCATTCCGTAGGTGGCTAGGGCTGCCACGGAGCATCATCTTTCCCTGTGCTCTGTGTGCTCGTATGAGATTCGGATGAATATCTAGACAGGAGCTTTTATTTCTCGAGCACAGGGCCAGGAATAGCTCCCACTTTTTAGCGTCATGGTGTTAGTTTCCTTGGTTATATTTATGTTGTTCGAGTAGTCACACGTTTATTATTTTAAACGGCTTTAATTTAATCCCAGACGAATATGTTTACACAACTTAAGATGGTTTTTGCTCCCAACTTAATGGAAATATTTGTATGGTACGTGAAGTAATGTACGCACCTGCGGTGTTAATTAAACGTCGCAAGTGTCGCGGCATGTTATTAATTGTGTTTTGAAGGAAATCCTGGGAAACATTTTTTAAACACAGCATTGATATGTTCCTCTTACATCTGCAACCAACCCAGTTGCTAATATTTGTGTGTGTGCCAATTTCGGATTGTGTTGGGATGAAATATAGCATGTCGGCAAGTAACAGCTGGCCACCACCGCTGCACAGGGACGACAGAATTCCATACTTGAAAAGTGAAGGTATATGAGCACAATTTTCTAAGAGAGTTTCTCGGCTACTTATCTAAATCACGTTCACGGGAAACGTAGGAGTTAATGAACATATTCTACATATGTGAGCTTTTAATTAAAGTGTTCACTACCACAGCAAAAAGTTATTTAACAAAATCCTTTTTCCTTTTTTTTTTTTACAAATTTGTATTTTTGTTGACAATTCCTCGGGAGTCTTTTCATCTAAGGAGTTCAAAAGAAGAAAGTGTTTTCTTTGTCTGCATATTCAAACCTATATTGAAATACTGCTTAGAAGATGTAGGAAGGAACTAATGAGTGCGGCATTAATACAAGCTCCACAGGATGATTATCGTTGGCCTTGATATCTGAGCCTTTCAACGTTGACTGTTGTGCCAAAGTTTCCTTCAATATTAGCAAAGCGTTTCCAAACATGACATCCGTTTCGTTATTAAAAAATTGAAGACGACCACACAAAACGTGCTGCGATTTATAGCGGTAACGTGTGAGTTGTGGAAAGGCCGATTGAAGGAAGTGTGTGCGTGTGTGTGTTGGGGGGGGGTTGCGGTAGAGAACCTTGTCGTGTGTCAATAAGGCGGAAATAGTGAGAGCAGTGCATCTGCTGTAGAATGGTGTTTTGCGTTCGTAGCTAGATGAACGATGATTGCCGGGAAGGGGCACTAACAGCTACCGCCTTAAAAAGGTATACGTTGAATGCCTGGCCCACTGGCCTTTATCGTGCCATTGTAAAAAACAAATTACAACATCATTTAGAACGTGTTTGCTAACGTCCGCCCGAAACCACAGTCTATCACAGCCATTACAGTCCGCACTGAGAGTTGTGTCCATCAATTGGCGCTTGCGCTGCCGGGCGACCGCTGTGTGGCTTCCTATCGGTGCTTGGCCCGGCGCTCTCGTTTTGCATCCAAACCCCTTTCTCTTCCTCTTCACCCTAATGCGCCGGCCGTTGTCAATTCTGTGCCGCTTTGGTGGTACACAGAGCCCGCGAGCAAGAGCCTTCATAGTACAGTACGTTTAGTCATCTTTGCTGAAGTCGAGCGCGCACTGGAGAAAGACGCCGCTCAAAGAGCAGTCAATCGACGACATCACGTTTCACGCTATATAACTTGCACGCTTTATCAAGGCTACATCCCAGACTCTGACACGAAAGCACAAAGAGCTATCCCAATAAATTATAAGTATTTAAAACAGAAACATTGCCGCTGATAACCTCCTCATACGTTTCCGAATGCGTTGTTGCCGTCCAGGAGCTCTACGCGTTTTTTTCCTCAACTAAAATAAGATAAAGACCACATCGAATCATCGTTTCACCATGTCAAGGCGCACAGGTAGGCTCTAGACTACAGTGTCGTAAGCCTCATTGATGTTCCATAAACCGAAGCCACACGGCACCACGCACCACGACGCGCGGACCGTGCAACTGAGTTCGCACCTTACTCAGTCGTACTTGAATAAAACATAATTTTTCCGCCCGTACCGCGTGCTTCGGGCCCTCGCACTAGTTGGAGAGCTCAACTCCTGAAGAACACGCAGAACGTGAGCTGCCGTTTTTAGCGAAAGCAGACAGAGTTCTCCGGCGCAATTTGGGCACCGACTCCCGGCGGCGCCGGCGCTTCCGCTTCGATTTCCAGCAAACCTTGGCCTTGCAGGCGCCTCGTCCTTTAATCTAATACTCGCAAAGTGCAGGCCGAAAAAAATGAATTGCGGCTTCTTCGACTTCCGACGACGTGAGCCCATTTCATACACCTTCAGGTCACCTCTAAATTATCAAAGATTTTCGCTAAAAACTGCAATGCATTAAGCGAAAAAAAAAAAACCTGTCGCCTGGTAACAAGTATATGACGCCCGATAACAGACAACAAACTCCGGCAAGTACTTGGGTCGAGTATTTTTAGGTATACTGTCGACAGTTTCCCGAAGTTCATGCTGAAGCACGCACCAAAAAGGACAAAAGTTGGAACTTAACACAAGTTTTGTAAAGGCTAATCGCAGTTTGTGGTCTGTCTTTTTTATTGTTGTTGCGTACTCAATTACCGCTTTACTAAGTTGGCGCGTATTCAGTGCGGTATTTAGACGAACCACGTTTAACTAAATGTAAAAAGCTTGAACATAACGCGCCACAGTCTTTATAACAGTTTTTTTATTGTCTATTTTATTTCATGTTTTTATACCGTTGGTTTTGATGTTTTATAGCAGATCGACATCTCATTTTTCTTGAAGGCTTATTTTATCTAAACTAAAAAAATGGTCACCGTGCAAGAGAGCTGGTGCGTATACATTATAACGTTTAAACACTGAGATTGCGAAGGAAACTTAAAGAGATATTAAAAGAGCCAGATGAAAGGTGACAGACAAGCTTCTCAATTGAGGCGCTTTTTTGTCACCTTTTTTCTGACTCATGTAATATATCAAATTTCGTTCCCAGTCTCAAGGTTTAAACATAATGATTTATTCTATCTCGTTCTCTCCTTCTATGTTTCAATTAACACGGAGCAACGGTTTCAGGAACGAGTAACTACATTTAATTAAACGCCTGCTTCCGCCAGGTTAGATATAGTAATGACCGTGCGTGCTCGCTGTCAGTTGCCGAGTACCCGCGCTGTGCGACTGGCGTGCCTTATATCAAGACGAGACTGCGCGTCGTCTGCCGATCATGGCTGCCTCGAGCGACGAAATTCGCCGGCTGGTCAAAGCGATGGGCGGTCTGGCCGGCAAAGAAATAGGGTGCCACCGGGATGCCCACACGCTACAACTTTTAAGGCGAGTTTTGTTGCTTTTCGAGCAATTCCTAGTGAATATCTGCTGCTCACGGAGTCTTCATGTTAGTGTGTAAAATACAAAAGGCTTCAATGAAACTTAGAGGTTTAAATTAGCATGTTCGCTTTTGTGACACTTTAGGTGGATAGAGGAAATAATGCCACTCTCAGTGTAAGTGAGGTGATCATCTAAAGAAATTAAACTGTGTGGTTCCAGTGCAAATTAGCATGTTTCAGTAAAAAGCTTGCATAATCCCGGTGGGTGGTGATATGTTTTTGTTTTTATTTTAATACACGAAAATATATTATAAAAACAATTTACCTTTCGCTAAATTGCACAAGCACGAAAGAAAATGCTAGGAACCTAGGTGCACGCTGTACTAATGGCTGTATGCGCTCGCCTTTCCTTTATGAAAGATTCGAAGTATTTTAATCCCACTATTGTTTCTCATATCTGTTGATGATATTGTAAATATTGAAACATCTGCTAAATTTATTATATACGCGGATGACACCAGCATATTTATTTCTGATTCTAGAGGTGTACTCAATTTCAAAGCAAATTATGTTTTAAATAAATTAAAATCATGGGTAGCTATGAATTCCCTTGTCACATCAAAAACAAAGGCAGTTTTATTTCAATGTCCAGGATCACGCATTAGGTTGTCACGCAATTTGTCTTTGAGGGATTGTGCGATAGAGTGCGTTGATGGCATAAAGATGTGGGGGGTAATATTTTCTTGTCACGTGTCCTGGAATAATTGTTACCTACATTCATAAAAAAACTATGTTAAGTTGTCGGAATAATGATTAAATTCAGACACATACTCCGGTAAATATTAAAAAACTAATTTACAATGCGTTGCTTTACCCTGTGCTCTGCTAATCCCATCTGGTGTGGGGTTCGACTATAAAGGGCAACATTGACAAGTTACGCCTATTACAGAAAAAGGCACTTAGGATAACCGAAAATGTTCCGGGTGACTATCATTCCCTTTTTCTTTTTGAAAAACATAAAGTCATTGATATAACCAATTTGTATGCGCATAGACTGATTGCTAATAATCAACGATCCCTAAGGGAAAATATTGGCATTTCTTTAGATCTTGGTTATTTAGAAGCAAACGAGTCTGTATACTCATCGCGACATAGGCACTCCCTGGCGTATTCGCTTTTCAAGGACAAATTTTTGGTCTACAAAGATATCGCCACCAATTACCACTTTTATTAAACACTCTGTTTTCCCGGGATATTGAAATACACTCTGTTAGTCATCGTTCCATTCAAGAAGCTTTATAATAAGTTACCACCACTTTTTTTGTATACTGTTGATTGTGAAGGTGAATCCTTGATATTTTCTTGTGTTTATTCGTTTATTCCTCTGTATAGTTGTATGCCCATGTATGTGTGTGCAAATTTGTTCTTTTTTGTCTGTGTGTGTCTAGTGCCGCTCTTACCTTGTACTGGGGCGCTGGGACTCGTTATGCTGCAGGCCAGCAGCTTTTTTTGCAGCGCCCCTGTCAGAAATGTACTGTTTGTGGCAAAAATAAACAAATTTGAATTTGAATTTGAAAATTGACGCGTTTTGAAACGCACGTGAAAGTTCCTTTTTTTTAGATTTGTTCTTTCGACTAGTTACTGCAGCAGACGCCAGCGCGTGCAGCGAAACTACCTATATACGTTTCTAGCATTATCTTTGACACTTGGATAATTCAGCAAGAGTATATACTATACCATTCCAATATCTACAAGTTCTCAGCCTAGAGTGCGGTCTCCTCAGCCCAGCACGCGCATGTTCATCGCTTCGGAAAGTGAACAAATCACGCGCCGTACACACCAACACTGAAAATGGAACCGGCCAGGAGCCCTGTTTTGGAAAATCGTGGAGACATCAAAATCCTGTTGAATGTTCAAAAGACGTAATACACATAGCATTCGAGAAGGTCGCAAGTTTTTAACAAAATGGACACAGTAGACTCCACACCTGCACAAACCAAGAAAGAAAACGAGCACACGCATCGGTTGTGACGCTGCACTAAAGGAGGGAATACAAATATCGCTCGAAGCGTATGTAGGCACAATTGCTTTTGATATCACTAAAACTGTCAATATAACGTCGTTTGATTTCCTGTCCGCAATCAAAGAAGAAGGTCGGAAGCCTGACTGAATGAATCTTGGTTTTATAGACATTTACGTGCATTTTTATGTATATTTGGCCTCGGAACACTGAAATAATCGCTTCAACAGCCCGTTTGGTCTCTTCTTATTCCTGATGGAAACCAATTCCTAGAAAGTGAGGTCTGGTATCAATTTATCTGGGCTTTTTACTTCCCACAGTTTATGTATTCATTTTCGACCAGAGACCTGGTTCCTTAACAAGTAATAAAACGGTAGGAATTAACATTTTACTGAACTTTTCCCGTGCCGGTCACATCAGCCCGAACACGAGGGCCTTTGTTTGCCGAACGTGACGGTGGAAAACAGCTTCGCGGGATTAGGAGGTCCCCGGGGACGGGCGTGACGCTGCTCACTGCCCGCGAACTGCGTCTGACGGGACACGTTTAACGCAAGTGCGTCACGCTAACTGTGCTTCGAATCAATTCTTCGCTCCAACACGGGATTACATCGGAACGTTAACCTGATACGACGACGTTTGTGCTTTGTGATTACGTGGTAACGTCAAGTTGTATGTACGGGAAGAGATTGTAGTACAATAGACCGTTGATGTCGCCATAATTTACGCTTGTCGCGTGTTTGATGTAATTATCAACCTTCACTTTTAAACAGGCAGGGACACTCTAGACACTTCTGTTGGGGGCCCAAAAACGAGTCATAAAAACACCTTCAGTGCGGAAAAGAAAGATATAGTTGTATAGTTTAAACTAGAACACCGGTAATTGACCATGATTGAGTTATATCGGCATCCAACGTTAGAAAGAATGATGCCATTAATGTGGAGGAGTTTGCCGGGTCGGAAGATGTTTAAATACCCATGACGCAGGAGGCTTTCAAACGCCTGATGCTTTCTCCAATATTTGCTAGACGCTCCAGACATCCGGCGGGTCGGTTTCAATCCCAAAACATGTCGAAATGTCTGGGATCCTATGAGGGTATCGAGCGCGTCCGCTGATCTCTTTCATATTATGTTTTGTAGCAGTGCTTAACGCATCTTGTTCCGTTACCCAGATGAAACCCTGTGCCTTCTAATGGAACATTACCAATTTAAAGTAGTATATGTAACATAAAATATAATGTATGAAATAGAAAGAAAAAAGCGTATAATGAAAAAGCCTTTATTTTTTTTAAAGACGGCGAGTACGTTAGATTTGAATTCAGAACTATAGTAAACAAAAGTATGTCTAATGCCATATTCCTGTTAATAGATAAGAATCGGGAAGAAATTAACTTTTCCAGTGCAACTGTGATTTAACAGAACATTTTGCTTTGTTCTGGTTTTTACTGTTTTTAGGTACAATCCTTTTCAGGAAAGTAATTTCTAAGATTTTTGAAGGTGTTGCAGACTTCGTTTGGAGAAGGTAGGCCTTGTCTTGATTCCTCTCTTTCTGCCTTTCTTTATAGCAATGTATTTTGTTATGAAAAGAAAAAAAAAACGACGTTCGTTAGCCAGTGGTATCTTTCTTTCAATTCTCCATGTGCCTTTTCTGCGAGAAGAGTAAAGGTACAGGCAAGCTGGTGAATTGCAGACATAACTAAACCTGAAACACCGGAAGAAGGAAAATGAGGACACGACATAGAGGACAACACACACAACGTCTCGAACACAGCTGAAGGTTTATATGAAAACCATTGAAATATAGATCAAAACGCAGGCGAGCTGGTGAGCAATCATAATTAAGAATTAAAACCTTGAGAAAAGGAAACAAAAGGGGACATACACACTACAGTCTTAAAACCAGCACAGAATACAACTGTCGTTTACTTCCCCAACAGTATTCTTCTTTGTCATCCTCTATCCAAATCAGTGTTGGGTAAAGTACACCTAAAAGGTACTTCAAGTAAAGTAAAAGTAAATGAGACGTGATGTACTTTAAGTAAAGTAGTAAGTACACTGTGTGCAACGTACTTGAAGTAAAGTACTTTAAATACAATGTACTTTCAAAGTAAAGTACACGATTTAACACGTATTTTAACAAACTCTTTCATGATGTCCTTTCATTTCCGTATACAGTGATATTTTAACTGGTATGCATTGCCTAGGGGTAATCAGAAGTGCATGACCTATATTTTCAAAAACAGCGGCGAATATTTGATAAAGTCAGGTGGCCACGGAGTAGTTATTTTCTGTAATGAACCCAAATTCAGGAGTCCGTCTTCTGAATTGGGCGCCCCTTGCACTGGATTGTTGCACCCAAGGGGGTTAAATGTACTAGGAGAGAGCATGACGTCAGCCTCGTAGCTTTCTGCAAGCAATCGTCTCATAGAGAAGTGTCCTCTCCTTAATGAAAAAACAGTGAGTGTGCAAGCGAGCTGGTGATAATTAATCATAATGTGACACCTGAGATTAGGGTGGGAAAAATTAAGGAAGCTTCAAATGGAAGGAAAAGACAAAAGAGATTGTCTCAAAGCATTGTGAAGTTCTCCTCTGCTGTCTTTTACTTTTACTTGAAAATTTAATTTTTCCGTACTACAGTCTCAGGTGCTACATTATGATTAATTTTGCTCTCCTGATATCTTTAGCCTCCTTGCTTTAACTGACCAACCGAGAAGTAGCGAGAGTTCAAAACGATACGGGAAAGCAGCCCACAAAACAAACGGACCGATGCGTCGTCTGCTCACGTCTCTGCTAAGAGTAGAGTATCCCTTCCAGTATTTCTTCGCAGTTGACAAAGCATCATTTCGTGATACAAATTTAACAAAATCAAATTTGAGAAATGTACTTTCGAAGTCGGGAATTGTACTTTCCTCGGAAAGTACCAGAAAAATATACTTTAAGTAAAGTACAAGTATATACTCGGAGAATCTACTTCAAGTAAAGTACAAGCTTCCTAAACCTACTTGAAGTAGTACTTCAAGTGCAATGTACTTCAAGTACTTTCCAACACTGATCCAAATTATACATATTCAACAGCAGGGGCGCTCACTACACTAAGAGAGCCTTGAGCACACAAACTGAGTCTTCCTTGTCGTCTTCCTTTTTTTTTCTTTCTTGTCGTATTCCAATTAATACATGTCCTAACGGCAGCACACACAAAGCACCAGAGCCCATGAGTATCGAACACAGGTCTAAACAATTGCTCACAGGCCAAAATCATTTAGAAATTACCCGAGTCACAACCTACTTGGTATTTGTGTGCTCGAGGATCTCTTGTGTAGTAAGTGTCCCTGCTGTTGTATGTGTATAATTTGGATGGAGGATGACAAAGAAGAAGACTGTTGTGGAAGTACATGACAGCTGTATGCTGTGCTGGTTTTGAGACGGTGGTGTGTATGTCGCCTGCCTTCTTGTTTCCTTGTCTCAAGGTTTTAATTCCTAATTATAATTCTAAAACCACATCCTTTTATAGGAGTACACCGCAGTCCCCGCCAAGAACCCTCACACCATGTCAAGTCGTCTTTTTTGCGCAGTGCAGTTTATGCCAATTATTTCAATTTAAAATAATTTAGTCTGCTTTTTGTTCCTCCCCCCCCCCCCAACAATAGAGTTGATACAAGAACAAATCTACAGGAACCATCATACTTATTCAGCAAAGTAACCTGGATGTGTAAGTATCTGCAGGTCATTTTGTAAACAAAAGAATTTCCAATCCATTCATGACTGATATAGGTTAAACCCTAGGACCAGAAACAGAATGTAAGAGATGTAGCCTTTTTTCTGGCAATGTAACCCGTGTAGTACGCGCAACACACATAAAATAATGAAACCGATACCGATTTTAGTGTAATTGACACTGAGGGCGGGTTAAGCAAAAAGAAGAATAAGCACAATGACCGAAAGAACGACACCTTTTGGGATTATTTTTGTCGATACATATTGCGTGTCGTTTATTTCAGTATTACTCGGTTCTATCAATGCGCTCACCTTCACCCAAGAGTTGCAAGTCCTTTATATTGATAAAAAGAAAAGGATATGCCTGTGTGTGCCTTCATATTTCTACCCTAACTTCATAGTAGCACGAGTGATACAGCCATGCCCTGGCACCAGGCGTCACAGGTGTGCCATGCAGCAGACAGTTTACTCACCTAGGAGTAATAATAATAATAATGTTTGTTTCCACCATAAGATTGTGGCGATTAGGGAAAAAAGCTGTCAGGTACAGCTTGACGGGTTCCTGACCGCATACAGAAAGCAGCAACAGAGCCGCGAAAAACGGTAATCAAGAGAAAACAAAAAAAAATTGTAAAAAGATTGTCACTATCACACACTTTAAGCACAAATTTTAGATTTTTTTGTTGATTTTTTACATTGCGGCATGACGGACAGCAGGTATAAAATTACACAAAAACTAGGCACAAAGATTACAAAGAAAGGCAACTACCTCTAGCTGCTGGAGAAAAAGGGTGATTTTACTTCTCTTAGAGATAACCTATCCCAATCCATACTTTTAGTCATATACGAATTGAGTAGACTGGGGATAGTGTATTTAAGCATTTGTTTGCCATAGTTTGTTCTTGGTGTAGCCACCTCCCAACATTCAGCACCATGGGCAGGGATAACTATGAACATGTTTTGATAATTGTCACAACATCTATTAAAACAATTGTGTCTTTAAGTTGCTCTACTTTAAGGCTAGTGCTAAGCCTATGATCATATAATGTATGCACGTTTATGACGCGAAATTTCTGAAATAAGCCAGCTGTGTGAAAATCATACGAGACGGCAGCTATAGACCTCAGTGCTTTTTCTTTTTGCAATACATGTAACTTTTCTAGATTTGTTAAAGTTGTTGTTCTCCAAACTAAATGGCAATAATTTAAGTGAGAATAAAATAGAGAATTATATATTAATAATTTAACGCTTGTTGGTAAAATATAACGATGACGATTTAACATGCCCACAATTTGGGATAGCTTTAGAATAAGAGAGTTTATATGACTTTCCCACGACATATTTTAAGAGAAGGTGACACCTAAGAGTTTAAAACAATTCACAATCTCGATTTTGGTTGAATTCAAAACTAAGTCCTTGGTAATGGTAACGAGTTTATTTTTAGGACGAAAAAGCATGGCTTTGGTTTTGTTCACATTTATTTGTAATGCGTTGTTATGACTCCACGTTTGTAACCTAGACAGTGCCAGATTCGCCATATCGAATAACAGATCAGTATTATCTGCAGAAAACAGTACGCTCGTATAAAGTATAAAGGTGCCACCTTTGACTCTCTTTATCCGGGTGGTTAGTGCGGCGACTTCCACGCGCGACGCTTAGATCGGCGGACGTTATCGATCCCCGGTTCGCTCCGGCCCTCTACTATCATGAATGGGGATAGATGTGCGCGGCGTATCCAGCGTCCACGCACCCCAGGGGAACGCTCCTGTCGCAAGCAGCGAGATGACGCAAACAGCAGCTGGAGACAGCAGCAGGCTCTCTGTATACCGTGTCGTCCAGGCGAACGCATTAGTCACTTCTTGGCGGTGATGTCCTTCCTGCAACTGGGTTCTTCTCGGCGAATCGTGATAACGGCATTTGTGTTCTCCGATGGCGACTTGGTCGCGTCGCCCGGTATTTTATTACATTTTGTTCGTTATTTTGGGGATTGACTACTCTGGCGATAAATGGAGTCATAGTAGCATCAGTCACGCTATTCCTCGAAGGAGACTTGGCAACAAAGTCCACTGGAGAATGCGGGCCTGGAACGCCTCAGCGTAGCACAGTGAAACTTTACTCATTCTTGGGAATAGCAACCGCCGTGGACGACGACATGCATATCGGTGCCGTAAGTGCGACGACTTATTTTTAAGTCAATTACCGCGGACCCTGTTTTTATGTGTGTTTTTTTTCTGCGTCAAGTTTTTAGTCGCACGGTTGCATATACCGTGACCTGAGCAACAGACGCATCATGGCATACTGAATAACGACTGTATTCGCCATCATGGATTATTTCGAGCTCACGGATAAGCATTTCCCGTGGTACTTCGATTTTGTTTCCATCAAAACGAACTGCAAGATTGCTTCTGAGAAACGTCCATTTGTGTTCTACCTTTCCTTTTTTTCTTTTTCTTTTTTTTACGCTCCGATTGTTAAAATTTTTTATCTAAATTATATATTTCTAGTGTTATTGCGCAGACTTGCTTTGAACATTTTTTTTTACTTTTTATGTGCGACAAATATATCCTTCAAATCACGAAAAAAAAATCTGATTCGACGGAAAACACGACCCCGTGTTACTTTAACAGAGTTTTACAAAACTACTAAGAGCACTTAATCGATACTCATTTGTGCTCGCTGCCGCTAATGTGAATCAAAAGCCACAGAATATTGAGAGAAGATAAAAAACAAGAAAAGGAAGCAAATATCATCCTTTCTTGTAATATTACTTTGAGCCCACCTTACGTCACTTCCGCCGTTATATTGTCGATATTGTTGTCCTCATTAAATATTTCTTTTTCTTTTCTATTATTTTTTTATAAAAATAACAGAATGAGATCGATACGTGAACAAAGAGTGGTAATTACGATTTTTCCTCGGTATGGTCGATGCGAAGAAACAATTCCCGTGCTCCATATAACCGGTATTTGAAAGTTCGGGAACGCAAACTGGGCAACTATACAGCCTGGACAACGCTGCACTTTCCTTCATTGAAAATCGATTTAATCTACGGTTTCTTAGGAAACTTTAGTCTCGCGTTTTGGAAATCCAATGTTCTTGCCTTGCGTTTTCTGTCGTAATCATAGGTTGTTTCTGCAACCTATGAGCACTCCTTTTCTAGATGCCATACATTTTCAAAAAGATCGCTCAAGTTTTAAACCTGCAGAATCATTTTGGTACCAGAGGTATTTGGAAGAAATTCTGATAAAGTAATAGAACGTTGTGTTTGTACCAATATAATGGAAGTACCGCCATCTAAAGTCTACTTTCATGACTTCTAGGAGATGACATTTTTCTAATATGCCTTCAAATTTAATTTTTCAAACTTCTGGACAAAACTCCTTGCAATCATTACTGTGAAAAAAAAAAAAGATTTTGCCGTGTTTTTAAGAAAAGTGTGAAAGTACCAAACTAGGTATGCATGAAAACGATATATTTTCTCCTTGTATAGAATTGGAATATTTTACAGTCTTGTTCGCAGGCACTGCGGCTAAGAAAAATGGGTTAACTCTGACTTTTTCTTTATATTGCTGGCCAGTTTAGCAGCTTTTTTTTTCTGTTACAAAATAAGAACGAATGTCAGGTGAACTACATTTCCTGCTAGTGCATGTTTTTATTAAAATTCTTACAGAATAGACATTGGGGTTTTGCGACGCAGTGCAGCCCAGATTATGAACAGTATCCCAAAAGACAAAGAAGGAACCACGTAAAAATCGACTTTTGAACATTTGACTTTGAGTGCTGGAGACAAAAGCCACGGTGAAACCTCAGCGCCAAGTAGGCGATAAAATTTTAAAACGGCAGAAGACAAAGCTTCAAATCTCGTGCTGTTTTATTATAAGTATGCCTTCCAGGGTGATGCAATATTGACTGTCGTGCGATAAATTATGAAAGACTTTCCTGTGTATATAATTCAATTTAATATTCTTCTGTTATATCAACTGCACCGAGAAGCGTAGAGCGGTATGGACCTTGCGCAGTGTTAGCGGTAACGCGTTACAAGTACAGGCGTTACCGGTACGCGTTACTTTTTTGTAACGCGTAACGTACTCGTTACATATTCAAAACAGTAAAGGTAACGAACTTACATTACGTTACGTAATGTTTCTTGAAATGTGGCGCTAATGCATACCTGTAATGTCAAAACAGTAAAACGTGTTAATTTATAATTAAAGAAAGTAACGCAACAGCAACGTGCGTTACTTTTTATCGGCAACGGTAACGCGCTCCTTTTATTTTGAAGTAACGTCGGACGGTAGCGCGTTACTTTAATTTGGCGCATATGCATATACCTGTAACGTCAAAAGAGTAAAACGTGTTAATTCATACGTAAGGAAAGTAACGATAAAGTAACGTGCGTTACTTGTTTTATCGGTAACGTTAACGGAAACAGGTTCCTTTTATTTTGAAGTAACGTAGGATGGTAAGGAGTTACTTTCATTTGCGAGTAACGAGTAACGTATTTCGTTACTTTTTTCCTTAACGCCTACAACACAGGTTTGCAGTGACTTCACATTTTCCTGAATAATTGTATGACTGCTGTTTTATTACCAATAAAGCATTGTATGCATTAACCTGTTTGATCCACCTCGCCTACGGATAGAATTAATTTTGTTCATTTCAATTAGTGTAATCCTTTGATTGAACATATTTAACCAATTAATTCGGTTACAAATTCTTAATATGTTAATCGGCATGGTGTAATGACGGACAGAAACGACAGTATTTCGGAAGTATGAGTATACCAATGAAGATTCGCCGAACAGAAGAAAGAAAACTTTAAGGACGCTTAAGCTTCGCCTTTAAGAGTGGAACGCGATAGCGTAATCGGGCCCCGTTCGCATCGCCTTCTTATTTGCTTCTCGTACTCTTCCTGCCAGTGAGCGGGAAGTGCGACGGACATCGCTTAGTCAGTAGAGCGACTGACTCGAAACCGAAACCCAAGTGTCATGGAATCAATTCCCGCCTACAATTCTTCAAATTTTCCTTTAAGACAAATGAATTACTTTACAGAGTGAAATCATTTGAGAAATTCGGCGACCTTCAATTCGCATTACACATCATGTATTTTAAGCACTTTCATTCCACGCTCGACGGCACGTATCACGTGAAGCGTTGTGGATAGTTGGAAATTCCCGCGCGAGGTCCCGTGGCTGTGACGTCATCACTTTATCGACCAATTAGGATAAAATCGTCAAAACGCCACTGACGCCGGCTTTTCTGCGACACGAACTCCTCAACGCTCTCGCATCAAAAGTGCACACGCTTATGCAGAATATACGGAGTGGAACACGAGCAAGCATAAAGTATAAAACAAATCGAACACAAAAACAACTCACACTCACACTCTTTTTATTGCTCTTCATCGTTTGTTATTTTCTTACCCTTCCTCCTCTTTCCTCCTTTTTACTCGTTTCCGCAATTTAGATTTCCAAATGGCACGACGTAACATCTTCAACCGATTCCAAAATTCACGGCAGAACAAACCAACAAATCTGTTTTGTTCTTCTTTTGTTTTGTTCTTCTTTTGTTTTTCCCGTTTGTTCGCATGTCCTTGACCGTTGGAGCATGGCAAATGGTCGTTTCTCTCGAAGACCCGCGGCAGTGTCCGGACTCTTGGCGCCCAAGCAATCCTCGGGGGAAATATGCCGCGCTCATGAGTCACCCGCGGATGACCATTACCCACTGACCACAACTTGCCCATGCGTCTTCGGCGGGGCGCAGTCTCTTGTTCTCGCGCTGATCCTGTCCTGAAAAAAAGCATAGAATAAATAACCAAGTGTCACACTAACGACGCCGTACGAACTTCCACTATACTTCGTTTCCTCTTACCATGGACCGCGGGAAGACGCTGCGAGCCATCACAACCAATCAAAAGTGGCATGAATGTCCCGTGACCTTTGGGAGGAACGCCTGTATAAGCGCGGGCCGCGAAGTCACGTGACACGTTCGCAGCGCTACGATTGGCTGTGGTGGCTCATAGCGGCCACTGCGGTTCATCGAGAGGTACAACGGAGTGCAGTGTTTCAGTGAAACAAAATATAATTAAACAAATTGTGCCCCTCTAGTTCTTGGAAGCGATCGACTATCATTCGCAGCGGAAGTCATTTTCTGCTAGTAAATGGTGTATCATTGTTCTAATAGCGGAAAGTTGATTAAGACTAGCAATTCGGAAGAATGGTTACGAAAGCCATTGTGGATATACCTCGGTTTGACATGTATAGCGCCTTATTAGGCGATGAAGTAGGTGAGTCATCTGCTGAGATGTTTACGCGCAAGAAACCGTACACGGGTTTATTGCTTAGAGGGTAGAGTAGTGGTTCTCAACCATTGATGCTTCGCGGACGCCCTTGTGGATCGGCCGAGATGATGGAGGACCCTGTTCGTGGTGAGGGGAAGAGAAAAGAAATGATGTAGTTTAATTATGATAATGATTTAATAAATTAATAAAACTAAGGGGTGGGTGAAGTAGCCTTCTCTCATTGACATATACACACGAAAAAACCTACACGAAAATTGGAACGTTTCCTCTCACTCTGAAATATAAAAACAACCTTCATTGCCAGGCTTGACTAATAAAGCAGGGCGACGCGGACCCCTAGAATGCCTTCGCGGACCCCCATTTGACAACCACTGGCTCAGAGTAACGATGTTGGGTACCTGTTGCCCTGATACAAAATACTTAGGTGTAAGGTCATTCCTCAACATGGTAGGGGTTATACATCGTTTCCCTTAATTCCAGACGCAGTCGATGCTCCGAGCTGATGGGAAAATCGGACAGCGTGAAAAGCGCACCGTCGGGGTGTACGTCATGTTTCTGTGCGTGCCCTATTATCGCTGAACCAATCAGGAACAGAAAAGGCCCAGTGACGCGCTTTGGAGGCTGCTTGATTGGTCCCATTAGCTCGTTATAGCGTCGGTATTGCGTCCAGAGTTTAGCTGAAACGAAGTGTAGACTACAGCCAATAGATTTGGATTGAATAGACCAGTGTCCGAAATCCTAGCACCGCAATAGAAATGGTAAATGATAATCTCAAACGCAGGTTCTTGTGGGGTCCGCGGAGCCGTAAATTCAAGAGTTTAAGTTGTACCCTATTTACACAAGGTGTCGCACAACCTTAAGAAAATAGCAATAAACTACGATGTTAGTGTTGCTTTCTCCGCTACATGCAAGCTGGCAAAAGTTTGTCCTATGATAACTAGACAGAAACGTGTTCAATGCTTGAAGAAGCACGTAACTCAGTACGCAGCTTGTGCCTCTAATGTTGTTTATGAGATTCTACTAACGTGCGGTCGCGTGTTTATTGGACAGACTGGGCGGCGTTTTAATGAAAGGGTGCGTGAACATCGTCTAGCGGTTCGTATAAAATCGGGGAAACATCTTACAGTACACTGTATACGGTGCGGGTGTGATCCTCTGTCATAATTAACAAAATTCATTAAAAGAGCAAACAACAAGACTGAAAGGGAAATAGTTTAAGCGTATTTTATAAAGACCTGCAGGTGAAAATGGCGTCAGCACGCCTTCGATTTTTCTAAATGACAACGAAGTTTCTTTTCATAGGTGGTTTCGTGTAGACATGTTGAATATACGAATGTTTAAATCATTGGCATCTGTTGTTTGTGTTTATGGGTTGCTTTTACCACAAGATCGGAAAGAGTGTTCATTCATGTGTGCTGGGTGCTTTTCCTTGATCAAATCAGTTGAAAGATAGCGCCAGTCCGTGCTGTATGTGTCTCTTCTTCGCCCGTGGTTTTTGTGCGTCTTTAAGTCCTGCAGATCAGAATGAACCAACTAGCCCAATCCAAAGTTTTACTACAAAACTGAGCACCACCACGGCGACTCACCAGCGCCAAGTCGTCCTCCACACCGACGTGAAATATTTGTGTCAGTTATTTTTTAGCTGTCTCCACGTCGCCGCCGTTTATTTAATCCAAACTGCTCCACTGACACCACCGTCGCCAGTATTTAATGAGATTATGATTCCGTTGCGGTTACGGTTGAGTATTAATTGCGTAAATTCAGTTTAGGTTTTGTTTCGGTTCGGTCGAAAATATCGATTTTGCTTCGGTTTTCGGTTCAGGGTTCGGTTCGACACCCCGTTTTAAATACTTTTTTTATAGTACTGGTTTTTCAAATATTGGCCATTCCTGGTATAAATCAAGAGGTCTTTATCGAGATATTTGTAAGAGTTTCAAAATTGAGCGCTTGATCAAGTATAAATTGTCCAAACTATAATTATTATGAAACATTCAGAGTTCAGTGAGAAACGAGTCGGTTGTCCTCCAAACCAAAATAGAGCAATCGTCGTTATACACATTTTCATACTGATTTTGAGCACAATCAACGCTACGATCGAATCAGACCAATCAAGCGGTGGCAACAGTGCATGTGCACGACCCTCGTCGTCTTTATGCGTTTCCAATCACCGGCTGAACCAATCACGCAAAGAAAAAAGCGCAGGATCACGCCACATCCACTGCGCGTGAGTGAAGCGAAATGGAGAAGACACGGAAAGGCATGTTTTGTCGTTTAAGCATCACGACCATACAGAGCATTTGAAAGTGCGGCTCTGTATCGATTTCCAATTCGCAGCATCTTCCTGCAGGCGGCCCTGATCGAAAACGCTGAGCGATGTTGTCTTCTACGAGCTCGTTTATTCTTTGGTCCTGGATCTTGGACTAATAGGGAACAGGGCCAGGTAGAGCAAATGTACGACTGATTGGAAATCGAATTCCACGTGCGCTTTGAAATTTGCTTATTTTTGCGCAACGTATAAAACATGGGCATACCTCCGAAGCACTTCCATCGGGGATTATTTTGTGCCATTTGAGTGTGCCCAGCACATCTCAGATGAAACAATGTTCACAGTCTAATAACAATTTAGCGACACGCATATATGTTCGATGGCTCCACTGAACTTCTCTTACACCAACGTTTCTTAGTTCTGTACACTTTTTGCTGTCACACCTACTTTTTAGTTTACTGATGCTAGTTTGATTGCTAAATTTACTAATGTGAGCAGTGAGCCGCAGATAAAATTGTGAGCGGAGCAGAGCCTTTATTTTCGACGTTACGGTGAGCCTATAGCTGCTATTTTCAAGTGTAGGGAAATACATTTTGCATAATGTTTCGGTCCGAGATCGAGAGAACGAGGAAAGCAATAATAAACAGACACAAGTCGACCCCAAAAACAAACTCACACACAGTGGGCGACGTTTTCAACAACACACAGGCGCGCTATTACAAAAGAAAACACAAAAAACATTCAAAACCCGGTCTTGGCAGTCTCCAGGGAAACCGAAAAATATAGTGAAAGGCGGCGTTCCTTTTATCTCTACGCCCGCTCTAAAAACAGAAGTAACAAGTATATAATAAAAACATACGCGCCTCACTAGAAAAGCACCCCCCAAAAAAACATGAGTGAAGTGAACAGCGAGCGCCTGAGACGAGGATACGACGAAGGAAGTGAGGTCCTAAACAGACATGTACACGTTACCCAAAAAAAGAAACTAAATACCGTTACTCGTTACTCGCTTAAGAAGTAACTAAATACGTTACTCGTTACCGATTCTCAAAAGGAACGCGTGAGTTACCTTTAAAGTAACGAGTTACTTTTCACGTTTCTTTAAAGACCAAATACACAACTGTTTTTGTTTCATGGTTTATTGTTTTCTTTTTAGTAGTCGTTGCCCTTAAGCAGCAGCTGCCTGTCGAAGTGTTCATCAGTTGTGTTTCCCGCTTCTTTGAAAATACATTTCCGGTGACGCTGAGGCGTCGTTCTACTGACGCTCTCGAAGGAACGGCAGTGTTGTGCTTCAGCAAGAGCTGGTGAATCTTCGGGAACTGCGCCTTCATTGAGGACAGCGGGTAATCGGTTTTGTGCCTTCCCGTGTTGCAACCTCCGGGTTTACATTCGGTCCGGACCCGGTTCTAGAAAGTTCAATTTACGAACCTGATTGTGCTTCCTGAGTGAAGGACATTCTCAGCTGTAGGTTCAGTACAGCAACATTTATCGCTGGACACGTCAGTCGAAATGTTCGACTGACGTGTTCAGCGATATACGTTGCTGTATTCTCATACTGTTTATTTGTTTTTCGGGTTTTCCATCTGCCTTTGTCGCAATAGACACATACTAAGGCTAGAATAAAAACAAGGCCGTTAAAGCGGTGTTGTACACGTTACTCCTCAAAAGTAACGAGATACCGTTACTCGTTACTTGGCCTTAAAAGTAACTAATTACCGTTACTCGTTCCTTTTCTGAAAAAGTAACTAAATACGTTACTCGTTACCGAAAATAGTAACCAGATACAAGTAACTCGTTACTTGTAACGCGTTACGTACATGTCTGGTCCTAAACCACCTTCTCAGTGTAACTGACACGCCGCGCGTGGAGCGGCGTGGACACAAATCGCACCCTGATGGAAGCGTTCAGTTCTAGTAAGTTCTGCCGTTAGGGAAAATTTGGCTCAAGATCCTGTAAACGATACACCAAAAAAAACATTTATTATTCTCTACTTCTTTCTCTTTTTGTTTGAGGAATTACGCGACGCAATCGTGGTTTGCCTGTAGCAACAGGAAGACCTCAGCAACCTATGGAGGTTTCCCTTTGAGATGTTGATGCCAAGTGCAGCCAAGGAACAAAATTTTGATACGTAATATATGACTCTTTATTTTTACGTGTGATGTTATTTTTCAAATTACTCTTACGATGGTAATCTTTAGACACGTATTGATGTGATAATAGTAGTGGAAGTATTTAGCAACTGCTGTATTTTCTTATTTACTATGTACGACTTGTGGCCATCGAAACGCTCCTTCGTGCAATTTTAAGTCCCCCCCCCCTTTATATTTTATATTGCAGAACTTGCAGTGAATAGAAGCAGGATTGACTTTTTCTTTCCAGCACTTGCAGTTCCGACTGTCATAGCGACAATATAATTAACTTGTATGTGTTTACCATGGTTTCATCTTCTCATGAGAACTAAATGCAAAAACCGGAATGTCAAATTCCCATTCAAAATCTTAATCCGGTCGTGTGAGAGCATTTTAGGAACTAAAGAAGGAGAAAAAATTGAAACTTAACAGATAGATGAGTAGCGGACAGACGTCCTCGAATGCGTGGGCCTAAATCTAGAGCAATACTCCAGGCGGGTGGGTGGCTGTCCCTAATGCCAAACACTCAAGCTCGTCTCATTAACGTGGAGTACACGAGCGAGCAATCTCGACAGGGTGGCTTTTATCCTCCTGACTCATCCTCGACAAACGAGTGTGGAGCATGCAGGGAAGCGTATGGGCTTTCTTCATCGTGCTAGCAATCAGAAAGGAATTAACGATTACTGGAATGGGATTAGCACGCGCAGTCATGCACGTGAGACACGCATGTGCACAATGCAGGACTGGAATGATTGGATGATGGGTAGCTGGGGCTATCCCAATCCAATTAAACGCGGATGGACGCACCGCGGATCGGATGCAGTTTCACTCACGTTTTGAAAAGTAAAACTTGATAAAACAAAAACGGTGCTGAAAACTGATTAGAAGTTTGCAGAAGTCATATTGTGTGCCATATCATCAAACGGAGCGGATTCCGCATTAACAGAAAACGGCATTTATACTCAAAACTACCAGCAATAGAAAAGCAACAATTTAAAACAAAACAAAATATATGTCGTCTAAAATAAAGGATTGTTTGAAATTAGCACTAATTGTGTAACTTGACCGCGATAACGATGATTGATAGTAATGTCCAACCCTTAAGGCTGTAACACTTTATAAAGGTGCGCACATTGGAATAGAAAGAACACAACACCACCTCTAAAGTAATCAGGGCCTACAAAGATCCTCCTCTTCCTCTATGGAACATCATTACAGTCTGATGAACGCCCTTCGATGCGTTCATTAAACACGCGGCCCAGCCGAACGCTGAGGCGGCACTTGTGTTCAATATCTGTTTTTGTTTAATCTCACCGGGATGGCGTCGACATTCTAGTGTACAGGCTTTGACTATTCTAGGAAGTATTGGCAATGCACGTTATTTAAAGCAGTCCACCGCTTGAGCGCTTGACGATTTCGGACAATCACATTCCCTTCCTTTCGCGTTCATTTCGTGGTGTTGTGTCTATATTAATTTTAAAGTTAAAGAAGACTTATGCCCATATACATAATTGAAAATACATTTATTGATGTATACGATGAATACGTTAAGTTCTCTACAACTCAAGATCACCTTGTCGCGCTACGTTGTTAAGCCTAGCGTAGTTTCCACAATAGAGAATTTTAGCAGACCGTATTCTAGAGGTACGCTTTGCTAGCGGGAGCTCCTGCTGTCACTTTGAAGCATGGATTGAGCATGCCCTCGCTAGGTTCGCAATCCTTGGCGCACAATAAACTAAAGCCCAAAAATGTTCCGAAGAACCGATGAATCCGTCTGTCGAACGAGAAATCACAAAGTAAAGAATCTTGATTTCTCTTTTCGCGATATGCGGTAAGAGACTGAGAGAACTCTCAACAGTCACCTTCAAACATAAAGGTGTGGAAATTCAGGCGTGAAGTACGGCACATTCGCAGAAACACTTATCAACGTACAAAAGTATTACTGCTTGGGAGAAGAGCGTGTTGGTTCGGTTCAAGGACGAAGAAAGAATAAAACAATCAAAACTGGGAACATCACAACGAAGTTTTTAAGGCCTTCCAGATTCCTATCATCCCATAGTCATACATGCCCGTTCGTGTCTGCTTTGTCATCCCTCTTGATGAAACGAAAATCCTGGGAGGGCATGACAGCAGATTCGGCAGGGAGATCATAGAGTCATTCGCCATGACCACCGTAAATAACAACCGTCAAACCCCTTCTCCTGCTGACGAAAACCGAGGTTGAACTTTTAAAATCCGAGGATAAACCCACCTCTCTGAGTTGCACTTCGCGTTTTTTATCTCCTTCTTCCTTCCATTCTCCTCCCTTCCTCCTGGGTATAGTCGGCTGCTGCGTTGAACATTTTTACTGTCCGTTGCAGCTGGAACATTTGTTGTATTGTCCCAGTTTTAATTGTTTAATTCTTTCTTCGTCCTTAAAAGCTAATAGTAATAACTTAAAATACTATCGATCGGACTTATGCATAATTAGAGTGCGTATCTTGCCCTTTCTTTGGTATTTGCGAGTCCTTCGCTTCTCTGAGCAACACAGTCGCCAAAGCTCACTTCACCCGGTATAGAGCACTCGCTTTCGGCATAACCTGTGCAGAACTGACCACTGCAGGCCCTGGCCTTTTCGTCCCTTCTTCAGGTTTTGGTCGTAAAATATGGTCCGAAAGGAACGCTCCATGGTGACCGGAGCGCTGGTGCACAACGCCGCTGCGAGGCACTGTTGCAACGCATTTCTCCGAAAACGCCCTGCAAGCTTTCATTAATCCTCAATAGAGATGAGAAGCAAGATATAGTGATCGATAAGGCACACTCAGATAAAAGCTGCCTTCAAGAATACACAAGGTATCGCACAGAACCTGCGTCGTCCTCCGAATGACGAGGTTTTCTGTAAAGAAAACGACTTTTTTGTGGAAAACGATACAACTCAGGTCCTTCGTGGCTCAGCAGCCCTTCAACCGACCGTGTCATCAGGACCAAGACGAACTAAAGAACTGGGCTATTGGAAGCAAGACAAAGCTTGCGACAAAAAGTTTGTGAGTCTAAACAATGCGCAATATTACGTCGGCGATGTACCAGGCGAGAGAGCAACCCGCAGGTAAAATGCCCCAACAATCAAAACAGGATTACATCGACAAACTATCTCAGACAACCTAGATTTGATATCGCCGTTCATTTTTTTTTTTGCACTCGGTGATTATTGTCAACATGCCCACCAACCACCGACCGAAAAGATTCTTAATGGAACGCCGTATTCCTCGTTGTGATGCGCGCATATTGCCGACTTGGTCCAGCAGGCTGGAATTTGGTTAGATCATGAACAAGAAATTTATGAAGAAGAGATTCATGATGGCGGCCAACCTTTTTCTCTGGGCGTTGTATCTGCGTCTCATGTCGTTGTGCTACTCGGTCTGCCTCCACACGGTTCAAGCAGTCGTTGTGCGATTGTGCAATGGTGCTACTCCGATTTTGACCCAGTGGCTGCTCATGGAGCTTGTGGGTGACGACAAATTCGGCAAGTGTGCAACAGTAGCGATTCTGACTACAGGAATACCACTGTTATCTAGACCGATTTTGATTACTAAGCAATTTTGTAAAAAAAACGTTGTCTCAGGTGTCTTTTAGTTTTTAGGTATGCTTCCCACTTTTACATGTTTGCCTTGTGTCGACTGGTATACGAAGGGCTTCATGCGTCGAAAAGGGTGTAATTCCCATTGTTGTAAAGTGGTGTGTAAGCTCTGGTGTTTATATAGCTAATTCCAAAGAATTTCAGAGCACCACTTTGGAAAGAGGTATTCTCTCAAATATTTAGAACGAAGAAATTCTGCATAATACGTATATGACTGGTCATGATTGAAATTCATTCGTAGTTCATAACGAACTATGTGTAACGTGTTTATTATTATTTTCCACAAGTCGGCAGGATAAAAAGGGTTGATGTAAACAACATATTTTAACCAATGAAGTAGCCCGTCATTTACCTTAATCTAGGTAAACGGGAGTCGCGAAGTCGGTTGTCAAAACTGCATGGTTGAACATGTCACTTCAAGGTTTACGCTGCTCATTACAGACAGCCTAAATGTCAGGAAGATGGCGCGCAATCCTGTCAAGGGAAAAGGTCGGACTGTGTGGTTTGAAACTCGTTAGGCATGAAGTTTATTTTACTTCCCCTAAACGTTGCATGAAATGACACTTCGTTTAACTGGAAATTGAAAGCAGAAATGACCATCATAAACTAGGATGCACGCACTGTTCTATCACTGACAATAGTTCTAAGTGAATTAGCATTTTACTTCTAGCCAGCGACTAAAAGTTTTTTTGGGGGAGGCGGAATATAGAGACCTCGCGAAAATAAATGTATATTTCATTTTTTGTATTTATATTTGAAATGCCTAACTGCATGATATGTCTGAGCATCTGGATATCCAGTTTTATTTTTCTGCTTTCTTACAGGCTACCTCAGAGACAACCTTGCAGACTACCAGAGGTTGTTCGTCCTCATGAGTGTTGTCACCGCGGTCAGTGCCTTCAATTGTATTTTTTAGATAAATTCCTAGAAAAAAGTTGTTTCCTTTATAAGGAATCAAATCTGCTTTGCTTCAAAAAGAGACGTGCGAATCATTATGGTACAAAAGGCGATGATGGCCAAGACCTACCACAAGTAAAGGTTATTCAACGTGAAAGAATCGATAAGTTTTTCCGCAGTACAACATAGAAGACCGGAAGCACACTTCAAATTAACAGCCATGTTTGCAATCTGATATAGCGTATCCTAATGTTAAAAAATACACCCAAGATATACAACCTTGATATGTCTTTAAAATGTTAAAAGCGCAAAACGAGACACGGACAAAGAAGGAAACACACACGACACATACAGGCGCTAATTGGCAACTGATATTTTATCCCAGTCAGTCAACCCGGCGCACATGCCCGAACAAAGTTGCAACTCATGCCTCCACTTCAGATTAAAAACTGCAAATGACAGAATTCTACACACGTGTCCAAATCGTAGCAGTCATACACGATTAGACAAAACCGTCCAGAAACAAAAACATCTCGTGTTACTAAGGGCAGTAGATGCCGCGCTAATGCAGTTGTCACCCGATGCTCTGATAAAAAGAAGCCTCAACTATTTCTCTTTTCGTCTTGCTGGGGCTCTTTGATAAACTTTGTTAGTTCTAAAAGGGGTTCACATCCGCAACGCGTGCAGTGAACCGAAAGATGTCCCGCCCCCGCCCCCCCCCTCCCCACCCCCCACGACTTATTACGAACAGGAAGTCTATGCTCACGGGCCCCTTTCATTAGAACATCGCCCCGTCTGTCCTATGTAAACGCGCCCGCGTGTTAGCGGTATCTCGTAAACAACATTAGATGTGCTGGCTGTAAACTTGTGTGACGTGCTTCTTCGGGCACTCGACACGCTTCTCCCTTGTCCTCATTGAACAAGCGTTTGCCAGCTTGCACGGCGTAGAAAACATATTCTTACAGCTATCTTCTTCAGATTGTGTGACACCCTATACAAATAAGGAATCACCTGAATCTGATTTTCTAACTTTGTTTTGTTGAGCATCATCTGTGCTGGCGTTACGCTTGATTTTTTTAAGGATGCTGTCACACACACTCGGAAATCAAGCATGCAGGGTAACCTGCATTGTTTAAGCGCTCTATCTCCTGATTAAAACTGGTCGTTACTTCGTAATGGCAACTTTTTAACAAGGCAGCCTGAAGGCAAAGGAGATCTTTTATAAACTTTGAATGAGCACTGTCAAAAGATAAAAGACTTTTTCTCGAACATGGTTTGTACCACCAACACACGTGACTCACAAAATGCAAGCTGCAGATCTAAAACTGGATGCACCTGTCCCTGGGAGGCTCCCAGGCAGAGTGTCGAACCGGAAATTTATATCGGTTCGGTTCGGTTCGGGTTCACGGCTTTCGGTTCAGTTCCGGTTCAGTTCCGGGGAGCAAAAATAACGGTTCAAACCGTTGAACTGGTTCGAACCGGTTTGAACCGCTAAATTGAGAATATTTTTTTCCGCGTTGTTTTGCCATAGCTCTTTTCCACCGTGAAACGAATAATTATACAGCTTTTATCATTCAGTACAATCCACGTTTACTTCACGAACCAAACATTAAAAAAATGGATCTATTTACTTTTGACGAAACAGTAAACGAAAAGCTAGAATCAACATACAACTGGTTAATGCTTCAAACGCTCAAGATCTGGTTGTTTACCTCGGTCTCATATATTTTACCTGAATTGATAGGTATCACGAAGTCTGGTAGGTCGCCTAAAATACCCGTGATTGGTACAAATTTGCGTGGTAGTATTAAAAGTTGAATCCTGTGATGTTGAACTTAAAATTAATTTCAGTGACGAAATCATAAAGCGGCACCTCATCGCCATATATATCATGAAATATAATTTACGAAATACGTTTCACAATATATATCACGACAACTAAACTAGAAGCAATCATATTTTCACAGGTCACGAAAATTTTAGTGAAGCCCTTGCAGTCTACCGTTTATAGAAACACTGATCGGCAATCACAACGCTTGTTTTCATGACCGGAATTGTTTTAAACTCAGCACGGGGATGTAGGCGAATAATCATGCAGAAGAGTTATCCGATTGATCACTCTCATTTATACCTACCTTCATACTCAGATCGAATCTGCCTTATAGCGCTTACTCAAGTGAACATCTTCGCCTAGCATGGCTGTTGATGTTCTTGACAAGATGCCGATAAACTAAATTTGCAAATAAATATCGCACTTTCTAATTGGTGAGTTTTTGTTAATTGAAATAAACTACTATTCTATACTATGACGTTGGAGGTACTTAATTGGTCACTTTCTGAGGGTCTGCGTGTTCCGCCACGCGCCCCTTGTAGTTTGTTTTTGTCCAGCCCACAGACACATAAAAATGTTGTTATCATATAAAAAGGCATAACAGACTTCTGTTTGAGATGGTAAATAAGTGTCAGGAACACATAGATTTAAATCAGCTTCAAAATCAGACCTTTGTTTAAGCTCTCCCAAATCATTTTAGACGTGGCTATCGAGGATAAAAAACGCCGGGAAATATTTGCAGCGCAGATACCAGACAATTTTAGGCGCATTTACTTATTACGTATATCTTTAAGGCGATTGGGTCTTTATTTATGTTGTCAAACATTCAGTCAGCAATTAAATACTGTAAACAACTTAATTTTCGCAAAGACCTAATTTTCGCAAATTTCACGAATCTTCAAACGTGGAAACAGCGCAAAAAGTTTGACTAAAGGACAAGTGAAGTACGCACGGGACAAAGCGCTTTGTCCAATGCGCTTTTCACTTGTCTTTTGTCACAGCGCTTTGTCCGGTGCACTTCTTTCACTTGTCCTTAGTCAATTTTTTGCGCTGTTTCCACGTTTGAAGATGTTCAACCAACTCGTCCAACTTACCGCCTTTAGCTGAATTTCGCGAATCGCCTACTATTCGCGAAAAATAGATCCCGCGAACAATTCTGCTTAAAATGTAAATACATTGAATCTATATTGAGGTCCCACGGGTCGTGAAAATTAGAACCCGCGAATTATTCCGAAACTTCATCTCTGACATAAATCGCGAAATTTTGAGCCCGCGAAAGATAAGTCGTTTACAGTATATTTTATTGTAATCAATAAATTTGACTGCAGGAAGTTTACATAACAGCTTGAGAGCCTTGAGCCTGGGAAACGTGCTCTTTTGTTTGTTGTTTGGCAATGGAAAACACCGGTCACGGGGTATTCCCAAAAGAACTGTGTGCTCACGTACTAGATCTGAAGGAAAATGCACGAAATGTGCAGAGAAACAATAAATGGTATTCTTCTAAAGTACTTCCATCCACAACGCCTACTGCAAAAAAATATCATAGAGATGATGCATGCAATGATATTCCTAATTACACATAAATAGCGCGAAGAAGAAACAATATATTTCTAATATAAATTGCATTTGGACATTAGCTTGTACGAGATTGGACTCTTCACAAAATACTGTCTATGGAGAGCGAATGTTAAATTCGGTTTTACGTGCACTTGTTTGGGGCCTCACTCTGCAACTCTGCTTTCTCGGTCATGCGCACTCTAACATCTTATTAGGCTGCCGCAGAGCATCGCGAAACTGTTATGTATACTGCAATTACCAATTTTCACATACACTTTTGTTGCAGTGTTAAGAACATCGCATTTCACCAAAAAACTTAACTGTTTAACATGGTATTGCATCGTGACGTCATCGCACTATATGCTGGTGGTCATTACGATTTGTCTTGCTGAGAAAATCAAATCCGGTGGTGCAGAATCACACACTGCAGAAGGTTCGCGCTTAGTGGAAGACATGCATTCGAGAGACACAAATTATTCTTGGTTCTTGCAACGTGGTGAGGAACGGCGCGAGAGTCTGGCATAACGATATGTGCTTTCTGGCAAAAGTATTTTGCGAACCAAGCGGTTTTCTAGACGACGCTTTCGATCTCTGCCGAAGATACGAGCAGAGGAATCTTTAGAACAATGTATGTTTTAAAACTATACCCCCACCCTTTCCTCTTTTTTCGTTTCGATGCTCTTTTAGAGAACACCTTCATTCCTGAGAAACTGCTTCCTCCGTTTGCAGATGTTAATTAGACAACTATATTTGTGTCAATTGTGAACAGTAATACTGCATCTATTTTATTTTTCACAGAAAAACTGTGAGGTTAGAACAAAATACGGTGGTGGTCAAAGCTTATGCTGAATAACTTTATAACGACACTCCTGCCAGAATTAAAGCGGCTCTCAACGTTCGGCAGTCCTTCTGAGGCCATTAGGATAATTTTCGGATTTCTTTCGTACATTTGTAGTTCTACTTATCGTCCGATTGATAAGCCACATTTAGTTATTTCCGTGTTCATATCTGGGGAAAACGTTCTGAGACAGTTCAGCAATAACGAAAACATGTTTTGAGTGCCCCAATGATGTGTGTGACATGTAAAATAAGTAGTGTAAATACTTTTGAACTTTCGCAAAAACCGCTAAGAGCTAATCCCTAACGTTGATAGCTCTCAAAAAAAAATCCATTAGTTTTTTTTTTTGTTCAATGGCAGACACAGGAAAAACAAGGAAAGAAGCACCATTACCCTCCTCAACTAACTGGACAAGTGGTCACGGATTTCGACGCTAATTATATACTGTCAGTGTTCATTACAGTCATGCGATGCGGTTGGCAAAGAATGAAGCATGTGTTGAGCTTTGCATGACATTGTTAGACTTCGGATATTCTCATCTTTGATCCAACACGAGCCATTACCCCAGTAGCTTGAGCAAGCTGCGATTGTCATGAACCCGAGTACTTGACTCTGCGCTTCATGACAATCCAGTGCTTCACGGTGTCACGTGACTCGCAATGGGGAGTCGTAATGTCATGCGTGACATCACAGTGTCAACAACGCCAAATAAATCTTGTGGACGTTTCAACATACCCGCGTCCCTCCGTCCAAAGCGTTCGGCACATGCGCGAAGCCGCCATAACTTTCGTTCAGAGGCTGCATCGCGGCAACGCCCGAGAGAGCTTCGTGACACCTGGTGTTCTTTGCACTCGCAGAGCTCCTGAGAGGCTGTCGCTCATGCAGAAAGACCAGAGTTCCCTCGATGCGATTGCGGCAGCGGTGGCATAGCGCCAAGTTTCTCGGCTGGTAAGGTCGGTTAAATCGACTGTTCAATCCCCACCCCTGCCCGTTTCGATCTGGATGAGCATCGTAACCGGCGTGCGGTCGTGTATCACTACTGCGCGGTGCACGCGTTAAAGACCCCTGGCTAGCAAAGCTGTACCGCACCGGTCAAATTGTTATCTACAGCGAGTGACTCCGTCGCAACTTAAAACGGCTGACGAACAACTCGCTGTATAAATATCCACATAACCCCAACTATTATAATTATTTAAATTGACTGGACGCAGCGACACATGACTATGCCGCGGGGGCCACGTGACGTGACATTACTGGACAGCAAGCCTTGAGCACCATGATGCCGCGTGACCACGTGACACATGATTTATCACAGCGCCAATCCAAAAGCACCGCAAAAAGCCACAATCTTTAAAACATTGCAATTCGGTATTTGACAATTTGATCACTACATATGAAACAGAGCCGCCGCATTTCTATTTCTCAAAACATGCGTTCTGTAAAAAAATACCGTGAACCGTTTTGAACCGGTAACCGTTATATT